>CAIGRP010017416.1:0-19187 GCA_903798385.1 Fraxinus cuspidata
GTAAATTTTGTAATAGACATGATGCCCATTTTTTGGTTCTTTTCCTGAATGAAGCCAAAATCAAGTACTATATTATGGGGGAAATTTTCAATGAAAGGTTTGAGAGAACTACATATACTCCATTTTTCTATACGTATTTAAGTATTATTCACAAAAATATTTATAAGGTTTCACATCACCCTAATAATATCATTAAAATAGTACAACCCGTACATTGTACGGGCAGAAAACTAGTATATAAAAGTTCATGAAAATCGATCATTTAAAAAAAGTTCAAAGCTGCTGCATGTACATTCATTTTATACAATAAGTTTGACATTCATGATGTTATCAAAATCATCACCATTGATTTGAATAACACTTTTTCAAATCAATGTTCATAATTTTGACACATCAATGAATATCAAATTTATCGTACAAAAAGAATATATAACTAGTTTATTTCAAAAAAGTTCAAAGAAGTAAAGTTACTCCCTAATTTTTCCATGATGGTAGGCAATGACAATTTATTTCTAATGATTTATCCAACCAAACAAGGACAATTAAAAGTATAACATAAGAGTTATGTTACACAGGTTAAAAAATATAGGAACACATGAACCCCAATTAATTGTTGTCATCCCACACAGTCACCCAATTTTCTGTCAAATATCTCGGCCAAGCAGCATTAATCTAACACAATCAACCATGCTGCGTGTACATTTTATTTTTTTCCTCATTTATATTGCCAAGTGTATTGTGTCCCACGAGAACACCATGCACCGAGAAGCACCCAATCAACCCAATCAATCTACCTGTCATATAAATCTACCACAGATTGTCATCCGACGCTGGTCTGAGTTGGTTGAGTCGGAGGATATTAGGCTGATCAGCTTCCCACTCTAGAGGCCTAAGGAGAGAGACCATGGCCTCCATAACCTCGCAATCCTTCTTTCGTCTCTCTAAACCCAAACCCAACAACAATAATACCATCAAACCTACCTCCATCCACCACCTCAAACCACCCTCCTCCGCCGTCAAGATTTTCTTGAAACCAAAGGATAAGCAGCGATCTTTGTCGGTGGGGGTGGCCGCAGTGGGCAAGGAACTCGACGTCATCCCCGTGCAGAGTGACGACAGAGTTGACCAGCAAAGTGGCGTCGTATGCACAGAGAGGGAAACAGAGGGAACGGATCTAGAAACGGTGGTGGGTCAGGTGGTGGGGGGATTTGGTAAGGAAGCTTCAGGCAGACTATCGTTTGAGGGTGCTTCTGGGTTTTCATCTGCTGGTTCTAATGTAGGTGATGGAGAAGAAGTGGATATACGGAGGCTTATTGATAGGGCTATTAATGCCACTATTGTCTTGGCTGCTGGAACTTTTGCTATCACAAAGCTGCTCACTATAGATCGTGATTACTGGCATGTGAGTAGAATAATCCTGCAACTGATTTTATTTCGTGAAGTTTGGGGGTTGATTTTATAACAAGTGTTTGTGAATTGTAGTTGACGTGTATTAATTTTCTTGGCATATTATCGAGACTTGTTATTCCTTGCGTGTATGTGAATCCGGCCATTGATGAATTGATTCATCATACAAATATAGTATTCAAAATTGAGTCTTTATACGAGTATTTGTTACGCATAATATTGCAGATGGAAATTGAATAGTTTTTGAGTCATTAACAATTAAGATGGGACTTCGCTGATCTAGTTTCAGTTTCGCCCCTCTATATCATTAGTTTCAATTAGCAGATTGAAAAATAAAAATGGTTTTTGCTTTTTATCATTATCTTTGGAACTTTCCAGTGTGGTTTATACTGAAGTGATTTTAACTTTATTTAAATACAAAGGTGTTTTAGGTGTGGAAAAATGATTCCGGCAAATGGATGTGTATGTATTATCTGCTCACCACTCAGCTGTACTCTTATGGAATTGTGAAAGGTTGTGGTGGACAATTTCTCCTCGATTAGATATTGAATATTTCTTATAAGGAAAGTAGATTTCAAATATGGAATGAGTACAAAGAATTGATAGCTGATGTATCAACAACTAATACATTTAACTGCAAAGAACTACAATAAAAATATTCCTTGAGCTTGCTGGATATTATATCTGGATAGAACTTCAATGGTTGAGCGATAAAATTTGTTACTTCATATAGGTACTACCTGCAAGTACTGATTTTTGAGCTTATAGTTGACCCTCGATGTATTCTCTTGTAGAGTGGATAAAACAGTTGGCGAAATTGGATGTTCCTATCAACTGTTCTCCTGGAATATTAGTCTTCCTTGAGGATTGCACTCTTGGATATTTCTTGAAACATGTATCGCTGAGCTTAGTTCTCATTTTGGGTTCTGTATTATAAGCTACCTTACTGACTAAAACTGCTCAAACCAGGGCCCTTTAGCATTTTTTGCAAAGAGCTTACAGTAACCTGAAATGTCAATTCTTTGAACTTGTGATGCTATTGACCTCTAACAGCTCGTAAGCACTAAAATTGCTGTTAGAAATGGCTTAAAGGTGCCAAGAGTGCTTATAAATAAGCAAAGCCAGATAACCTCTACACGTGAAGAAGAAAATTGTGTGATCTTTTCTTCCATTTTGTCACACATTCATTTCATAGAATTTATTATGTTTTTAACTCTTACCAATTTTTTGATCTGCATGGAGCTCTATATGTTGTGCTGAGTATCATGAAGCTCTCATTAATTCTTACACCTCAGTGTGTAAATGATATTGGAGCATAATAAATATATTATGTTTGTAAAATATGGTTGTAAGAACTTCTATGTACATGCATACATCTTGGCAAAGCTTTCTAGATATTTTGCATTTTTTCTATGTTTTCAGGTGACTTGAGTGTGTGGATATTGCCATTTCTTGCATACACTAAGTCGACACTGGTTTTCTCCACTTCCTTCTCTCCTATTTATGCTTGGGTCTTTTAACTGTTATACATATTTACATATGTTCATCAAATTGGGTATGCCTCTTTTGGAAATTATTTTATTATTTATAGCTACATATATCAGATGTGCTTTACATATAAGATTGCACTCATTTTGTCTGTTTATATAGGGATGGACCCTCTATGAAATACTGAGATATGCACCCCAACACAACTGGAGTGCATACGAGGAAGCTCTTAAAGCAAACCCCATCTTAGCAAAAATGGTAATAAGTGGAGTGGTCTATGCCGTGGGGGATTGGATTGCACAGGTTAGTTAATTTTTTTTTTTTATTAAAATTTACATGTAAACAGGTCTTTTTTTTGTTGATTTTGGTGGAGTCTTATCGGCTATTCATGAACTCGCCCGATATACCTGCAGTGTTATGAAGGAAAACCTCTGTTTGAATTTGACCGTGCTCGCGCATTCAGATCTGGGCTAGTCGGCTTTACACTGCATGGATCCCTTTCCCATTATTACTATCAGTTCTGTGAGGTAATTATTCCAGTTTCAATGTCTGCTGCATCGAATTTCCTTGTAATTTACTTATTTTCCTCTCTAATTATTTGGCAAACATGTCTCCTTTTCCAGGCTTTATTTCCTTTTGATGATTGGTGGGTGGTTCCCGTGAAAGTAGCCTTTGATCAAACAGCATGGGCTGCAGTCTGGAATAGCATTTACTTTACAGTATTAGGCGTTCTCCGGCTTGAATCCCCTGTGAATATTTTTAAAGAATTAATGGCTACATTTTGGCCCATGTTAACTGTAAGAAGTCTTACTGCTCTGGGATTCGCTGCTTTCTTTTCTTGAATGAATAAATATACATCTCAAAAATGATTAATTATAGCAAACTTCTATTTTCTTATCTAGTTGAAGAGTTCTGCCTGGTGGGATTGGACACTGATAAATGTCCGCAGTATGTGAATATAGTTTATTGGTTTGTTATCCAGTTTTTTAGTTGTTTTCTCTATGTTTTTCTTTTTAATTTAACCATAAGCTTGAAGCTTTAAAATTCCCGAACTTCATTTACTCATGGTTTGCACATCAAATTATCTACGAATGGTTGAACATGATTTATATAATTAAGTTTGTCCCCTTTCTAACATCATAAACTTTTAAATGACGTACAACATGATACTAGTCCAGGCAAAAGATGCGAGTTCAAGTATCCCTGTAACCTATTTATAATTTTCACATGTCAGTCATGTATTCAGCCTGAACGTAGTGCGGCACTATGAAGGCAGTATACATAATTAAGTTTATCCTCTTTCTTCAAAAGCTTTGAAGTGAGGTGGTTCAACCATGTCTCTGATTTTCAACTTTCGCCTCATCCACTAATGTAATCCTTAATTAGGTCTCAGCATCATTTTTAGCTTTGGTATATCTGGTTAATAGGTTTAGGCAAAATCTATATAATTTAGAGAAATCAAATTTTGGTTGTGGAGGAATATGGCATGGATTACTTTATATGTCGGAAATGGTCCCTTTCTTTGTACTCTGAATCGGAATACTATGTGGCTTCGGTAGATTTGAGCTCATAAAAGATTTCAAGTCAAAACCCTAGTGTTTTTCTCCTGCATTAAAAATGGATTTTTTTTTTCAGGCGGGTTGGAAGCTTTGGCCTTTTGCTCATCTCATTACCTACGGTGTGATCCCAGTTGAACAAAGACTTCTTTGGGTCGACTGTGTGGAGCTCATTTGGGTGACAATATTATCGACGTAAGCACGACGTCTTAATTGAGCTCTTATTTCCAGTTTTCATGTTAGGCTGTGCATTTTGCAATGTTTGGGTAGTTAGATTAGACAATAATAGGCATCATCACACACTTGAGCTTTAGCTTTTCTCTTTTCAATGTATGAGGTGGGGACAATCAGGGATCCGGTGACTTGGCAGTAACCCAATGTGGTAGTTTGACATGATGATTATCTGTCTTGAATCTTTTGAAATTCTATTTGGCAGTTATTCAAACGAGAAATCAGAAGCCCGCATCTCTGACTTACCTGCTGAAGCTAATGTCGATGCATCGTCAAAACGTACACCTGAGGTATGCCAAATGTTTAGTTAATGATGCATGCGAGATGCGTCTTTCGACTGCTATAACATATAAATCTGACCCGATGCCTCTCGTCCCTTGTTTTCTCTGTTAAGGTTTAACGGCTTAGACCAACCAAATCCAGATGAAGTGACGAGAAATAGTTATCCTAGCCTCGATTTGCACAGAGATAATTGAAGCCATCTCTACGAAGGAAATAAGGCTGCAGGGACCGATCGACTGTAAATTCTGTATGTACTTTGTGTAGATCTTTTACGTATATGTATGTGCACATTAATTTTTGACTTGGAAAATATAGTTTAACTAGTCATGCCTACAACATACAGTGTCGACATTGTTATATAAGAATTTCCACTTTCCTTTTGTTCTTCTTTCTTTTTCTCTGGTCACAAGGTGCCCACTGGTAGATACAGATGGAAGAACACAAAGGGGAAAAAAATTTAGCTCGTTTTTCTTTTAAGTTCGAAATTTAGCTGTCCAGTCCACTTACCAAATATAACAAAGAGGAAAATAATAGATTTCAATTTGTCAAACTTGCATGCACTTCATTGCTGATGGAGCTTGGAGGAACAACAGTTTTGCTTCCAGACAATCCCACATGGATTGGGGGCTTGAAGTCATTGAATTTACTGTTTTCTGTACAAGGTGACCGGGTAAATGCAGAAATGATCTCGTCCATGGTTTTGAGAGTTATCTTGCCCTTGTCACATCAACAGTCGAGTCTAAAAATTGTAGACTTGACCATTGACGTAACAATTATTACCCACCATGGATATGGGATCATTTTAAAATGCGCCTAATATTCATAACCGAAAAAGGAAGAAATTTGAAATTCAATAACAATTATGTATGGGCGAAAGTGGGTACTGCCAAGTGAAACAAATTATGGATCCTTTTGATAGAATTTGCTTTGTAGAACTTTATGAGAAAATTATCTTAGATCAACTTCTTTTAAAGTTTTTCTAGTTAAATAAAGTACTCCTTAAAAAGTTATTTTAACATGTTCAAAAATAGTTTTTAAGTCTAAGAAGCAATTTTTGACATTTCAAAAGTCTCGTCAAACATGCTTTATAATGGAATGATCAATTAATGTGTTTTTAGGCAGGTTCGGACTTTGCTCTTATAAACCCACGTTGTAAAGGACGAGTTCAAGAAAGGAATATCGTACAACGAGTTCAAGAAAGGAATATCGATCGATTGTGATCATCTCACAACTTTTCGAGTCGACAACCTACAAGAAATCTGCAAATAAGATGTTAAGAATGGTCATCACATTTAATTTTCAACGTTATGCCTCCAAACTATGTAAAGATTATTAGTTAGTCAGTGATTTTCATATTTTATGCTCCCTATCATGTTACGTCCAAAAACGCACTCAATTGCATGCATGCATGCATGAGCTATAAGCCCAAAATTCTAATTGCATAAAATAATATGTATAGTGTATTTAGCCCCTGTTCGGTATAGTTAAAAATTAGATTTATAGTACATTTTGATAATTGATGAAATATATGTTTGAAAAGTTGTGAATTTTATCAAATGTATTCTTACAATTAATTATTGACTATGATTTAAATTTTTATCAAGATTAAAATCAACATCAAATACGGGATTAATTTTTTTATTTTTTGTATTTGGTATGCATTAATTAATATTTATAACATTGTCATAGCCCCTATTTGGTGGGTACTAAAATCATATTTTTAGTAAATTTTGATAAAAGTTGATGAAATGTGAAGTTGAAAAGTTGCGGATCCTTTAAAATATGTTATTAAAATTAATTATTGACTTTGATATTTATTTAAAAACTAAATTTTAATCCTTACCAAACAAGATCATAGTGGAATTCATGACTTTTCATTACGAGGCTCACAAAAAATTAAGAGCAAGTACATAATTAATGTTTAGCCCCCATTTGATGCGACTAAAATAAGAATTTTAGTAGATTTTGATAAAAATTGATGGAATAGAGGTTTAACTCTTCTCATTGCAAAATGATCGTATACAATGGAAAATCACTTTCATCTTTCTTCCGTTACACGAATTCACTTTTCATCGATATTATTAGTCATTTGATTCAATTGATTAGTTTGATTAGTTGCGAAAGTTTCTAAATATATATCTACATTTGAACTGAATTCCATCTCTTTGATTAAAGAATAATAATCAAGGATATCTTAGGATTGTAAAAGCTTCATTAGATATTTATCTAGTGCATCTCTATCATTGCATTATCAATTTCCATATTAAAAATCATGAAGTCAATATAATATTAAAGTTGTTTAACTCTTTCCTTAAAAGGGAATGCAATTAACGATAATAATCCTTTTCGACGCTCCAAAATGTCGTCAAAAGAGAGAAAATATATAAACCATTTATTTTGTGGGGTGTGGCCTTCTTGATGCCAAAATGCAAGACCTAGTCATGGTCGAATACACTCGACTACGTCTTATCAACCCATTAGTGAAAGAAAAGGACACCCACAACAAGAAATTGATATTGAAAAATGTCGTAGATTAAATCAAGAAATTATAGAAAATGATGGAATTAAAAGCTGGCATTAGGACAAAACAATATATTTAATAAATCCTTGAATTTAATTAAGTTTTTCTAAATCCTAGGATGCATTTGCTAGAAATCTAAAGTTGTTTAACTATGTCCGGTTTGTCTTTCATCATCAAGAAAAAGATGGCATGTGAATATACATGCACAAAGACTCATTTGAGTTTGCTTTCTCAATGGAAGTGTAACTCAACATATATATTGGGTAATAGTAATTGATAACTCGATGGTACCCATACTAAGCCAATTATTCACTTGGATCTTGCTTCACATACATTAGGTGATACATAATGTCATACGACACTCTACTATTTATCGATTTAAAACATAATCAATTTTTTTATTCAATCTTTTTCCTTTACATCATATTATGTAATATTTTATGTACAATTTTGACGTTCGAGTAGAAAATCCCTATTCACCATTTTCTCGATTTTTCAAGGTCGTCAACCTTTCTTGTCATTGTCTGGCATGGTTGATTAGATAGAACACAATGTATAGTTTTTCTGATGTAGAGTTTAACGTATCAAACAAGCCTCAAGTTAATGAAAATCATCTGTATTATTAAGATGCCATTTGGGAATTAATATATCTTTTTTCTTATCAAAACAACATTCTCTTTCGGGACTTTTAGCAATCGATCTGACCTCGAAAAACTGCTTTTGCTAAAATTCGAGTAGTTTACAATCTAAACTAAAAAATAAAAAGATAATGCGATGTTTAAGTTATGATAAATTGATAATATGAGCAAAGTTTTTATTTTAGATATGCAAATTCATTTAAATAGTAATATAGGGTTGTATATCTCTAGATTCTACAAATTCTACACAATAATATTTCACTTTAGTAATCAAAGTTATACATATAAAGTATCAACTACTTATATTGAATATTGAAAACGACTGGTAATATATACGGCCTCACCTAAAAATTGCCCAAGAAAACTGTAGGTCATCTGAATCTGACAATTGGCTGAATCCCGTTTATTTTTTATAAAGTAAATCGACTTCGATTCTGGGTCTAGGCGTACCAATTCATGCCTGCAACATTATACGGCTGGCGAAAAATGCCATCACCAAGAGATCCCAACATTGGCTGTGAAGGGTTTTGGCTTAAGATGGTGGCAATAGAATTGGTTCCATCACAATTTTCTGCAAGAAATTTCTTGTTCAGACGAGAATTCGCGTCTACTTCTTCGTCGTTCCAGTACTGATTCGAAATCGTCCTCTTAGCTGGGAGAGTACAAGTACTCGATGCTGGTGTGAGTTCCACCGGAAGAAGTGGTTTCGAGGCTGATAGAGAAATTTGGCTAGTGTTGATTCCATCATTTGCAGCGTTAATCATTCCAGAAAACATGTTGTGTTCATTATTTTCAAGTAATCCGCCATAGTTTGGAAGCTTGAGTCCATGCTGATGCTGCAGCTTCTGTTGGCCAATAGCCAATGATCCTATCAGATCATCCCCTATTTCTTGATCTATAGGCACTTGAGAATTATTCTTCTTGTAAATCCGGCATAAAACCCAATCATCAAGCTGAAAATCAAGCGTCAAGAACCAAATATCAAAATATTTTTCAACAAAAAAAACCTTAAAAACTAATAATCTTTATTCTAAACTAATGAAAAAAAAAAGTTTTTAAGGGGTTAGTTATTTAACCCTTAAAGAGCCCTTTTTGCAGCCAACAAAATCACACCCAGGAGGCTTTATGTTCAGTTTATTGTCGGGGAGTCTATATTCATGCATGATCCAATTAGTTTTGATCCCTTTAGGAGGCTTCCCTCCATAGAAAACTAATGCCTTTTTAACCCCTACTCTTTGAGTCCCTCCGGCACTCAAGATCGGCTTATCAGTTCCGGTGGCCTTCCAATATCCAGACGTCGCAGCCCTATTCGGCCGAGCCCCGTTAGGATACTTCCTGTCCCTCGGACTGAAAAAGTACCACTCTTGCTCTCCAAACGTCGCCTTAGCTGAAAAAACAAGAACGAAAATTTGAATCGAAGAAAAATAAACTAAAATCTTGTTTCATAGAAAACATGCACTATGTGTTACCTGGGAGCTCCCATGGATCAAATTTGTATAGATCAACTTCAGCTATAATGGACACCGGCAGAGGGGCGGCGGCGGCCTTCTTCTTGAGATAGTGCACCACCAGTTCCTCATCTGTGGGGTGGAAGCGGAACCCTGGTGGCAGGTTGGGCTGCTGTGAACCTCCGGTGGATGAATCTGTGCTCTCCATCGATTTATTCATCTCTCTTTCTTTCACTCTCTCTCTATATATGAACGTAGCTATGTATACATATATCAAGATCTATATTCTTCTTGAAGATTTTCTTACAAACTTTTGGATTTTGGAAATTTATCAGAATACAATCAAGAAAATACTATAAGCTGAAATGTTGGCCAGCTAGCCCATGTTTTATATGGTATACGGTCCATTGTATACATTATGGCACATTCATTAATCACATGTAATTAAATAAAGCTCATTGACCAATTGTATTGTGACACGTAATAGTTCATGTTTGGCTAATCTTGAAATTTTGACTTATATGATTGTGAAATAAGTAAGTGCATAATTGGTTAAGCTTATAAGTAGCTTATTCTTGCCAGCAAGCACACTTATTTCCTAAACAAGACCAACAAAAGTCACAAGTTTAGATAAATTTTGGCAGTAAATGCATGCTTGCATTAAAAAAAGGTAAGAATTAGCTATTTATAAGCTTAGCCAAACATGCTAATATCTTAAATTAAAATAAGTAACTATTTTTTACTTAAAATTATGCAATATGAAACGCAATCAAATCATGTTTGAAACTAAAAATTGCTTGATAAAATTTGACCTACTTTTAAGATTAGCCAAACATGCTCTAGGGTTGATCAGCACAATGAGTATTAACTTACTTGTTCATGGTGTTTTGTAAAACCATGTGAAGGCGACACGTGTGAGACAATGTGTGGGTCCCATAAAGCAATATTCAAATTGATAAAACAAAGATTAAGACCTGTTTGTTACCCATTAAAATTTTCATTCCCATTCTTTTACTCATTTTCAACCACACATTCTTCAATAAAATAATATTTTCCATCACATCAATAACTTTTCCTTCTTTTTCAACCACAAATTCTCTATCAAACAACTATTTCAGAATACATTCTTCCAAATTAATGTGGATCAAACACACCCTAAGTTTGGAGTGAGGTAAAATATTGCTTCAAATGTCACAAGCTTTTGAAATGCAAAAAAATCACATGACACCCTTGTTAATTATAGACAATTTCTTTTTATCACTCAATATTTTTTTGGTTAAAGTCGAGATTAAATTATGATTACGGTAGAGTAATAGTCAACGTAAAAATTTTAGCAAAAAAAAAAAAAAATTTGTCTTTCAATTAAGGGGTACCAATGTGTCATTCTCATATCAAAAGTGTGACATTTGGAAGAAATATTTTACTCTCTCCACTCTATAGCAACTTAAAAGGACGAAATCAAAGAAAATCATTAAGTTGAGACTTTAGTCATTTAGGTAAAATAACATGAAGGGTTTTAACCTACTGCATTTTTATTTGTTTGACTTAATAAATCTTGGAATTATTTCTTAAATATTGAATAAATGCATGATGTATTTGAAGAGAATCACAAAAAAAGAGAACAAATTTTCATTTTAAGGTCAATAACCTTGCAACTTTGTATATTTAATTTAGTTATTTTTTTACTTTGACCAATGAAATAATTATTTTACACAACATTTTCTCTGCTCCTAGTTACAATTATTGAAGGAAATAGAGGTCTCATATAGTAATCAAAAGCACTAATAAAGGGTGAGCTTACAAAATAGTATCTGAAGTGGAAAAACCCTAGTCAAAATTAGACCTGATGAAGAGCACCATTAGAAATTTAGTAATTTACTTAGATCTAAACTTCCTTATAAGTAAATGTTTTAAGTAGTTTTGAAAAAGCACTATTTGGTATAAGGATTTGTTTGACACGACTTCTAATTTTACATTTACTTATTGTAAAAGAATATCATGATGAAGTTACATTAGAGCCCGTTTGACACTAGTTTTGAAAATAGAAAAACTGATTCTAAGACGAAGTCACTAAGAAATTGCTTTTGAATTTATTTGAATAATTTTTTGAAAGTATTTGAATAAAAATACATTTAGAGAAAGTGACGCATGAAAACTTTTGTACAAAAAGTGAAAATAAAAAGAGAAACTCTGTCAAATGGGTCCTTAGGCCACATTTTTCTAAAAACTCCTCTAATTTGATAACACTTTCAGAATATTATCCAAACAAGTTTAAAAGTAACTTCTTAACCTCAAAACTGATTTTTGACTTTTTAAAACCCTTACCAAACATGCCCTAAATCAACTTATACAGTTAATGTCAGCTTCTCCACAAAAATCTCCATGGAATAAGTGGGGTTCTACTGCTGGTTTAATTATGGACCAGGGTCCCACTTGGTATCAAATCTTGTAATCCATATTTATAGTATTGAATATTAATGTATTGCATTAATATCCACACGGTGTCCAACCACAGAATCCTATGATGTAATCCATGTTTAAATTTACACTAGTTCACACTCACCACTAATTAGCCTATAATATTCTAATCACCACATAAAATTATGGGTGCTTTTGATTGAATTTTTTTTTCATGAAAAGTGACATTTTTTTCATGAGAATTTCAACTTTTAAAGTGTTTAATTGTCATTTTTTTTCATAAAAAATATTTTCAACCTTTGAAAATATGCATAGTTTTCCTTATTTTTGAGAAAAAACATTTTTTTGGGAGATAAGTTTTTGTTTTCCTAAAAACAAAGAAAACATTTTCTTTCTAGAAAAAAAAAATCCATGCCAATGAAACACAGCTTAATTGATTGTGTTTATAGATGAATGATCTAATGAAGCGTCGATGACTTGTCGTATCAATCCATTCATGGATAATTATATGGTAGGTTTCAATATTTGAATTTAATTTGCTATCCACCATGGTTTGATATGCTAGCATTGATACTAAGAATAAGATGAACACATTTTCTCATTAGATCATTCTTCTTTGATTATGAGATATATTTAAATAAGTTACTTTTTTCTTACTATTATGCGAGAATAATTATTTCTTTTATTAGGGTTAAAATAAATGACATATTAAGGAAAGCAAAATTATTTTGAAAACACGACTTGATTTCATTAAATTTGATCAATTTCAATTTCAATTTCAAATTCATATTAAATTATTTTAATTAATTGGTTCAAAATATCGTACATCTATATCAACTTTTTCAATAAAATTCTTGTTTGCCTTGGTCTTTTCTCTTTTGTGGGCCCGCACAGTCAACATGAAAAGATATACTTTATGAAGCTTTCATACAGTCAAAAATGATAATCCCGTTTTATTAAGAAATTTTGTGGTAAAATGATTATAGGTATTAATGTAAAAACAAATTTTTTTTTTTTAAAAAAAAGTAAATTTCATGAAACTATTCTCAAGTATTCATCCAATCAAAGCATGTTTGTGGTTCTACTTAAATTAAAAGTTACTTTTGTACAGAATAATTTAATATTACTTTCATAACATAAGATTCGTTAGTGAAAAAATAACTTAAAAAAAAAAAAATCATGTTTAGCACCCTAAGAAATATATAACATCTCTTCCTAGCAATTGATCTTTTTCTTTCCTTAGGCATTTTCTTGCAGCATTAATAAACTAATTAAATTGTTTTATTTTGTTAGTTTTTGGGCATATTGGTCCATGGCCTTATTATAGGGTTTTATTATTTTGTGTAGTATTTAAGGCTTATTTTACACAATTTCTGCTTTTGTTTTAACTTTTTATACTTCCTCGATTAAGTTGTCTCGGGCAAGTTTAAAAGTAATTTCTTAATCTCGAAAATTGACTTTTCAAAAATCTTAATAAATGACCCTTAAATGCTTTTTTGTCAGCTCTTCTAGGGTTGATCAAAATTTGATTAACATTCATAAGAATAGAAGATTGAAAATGTTATTTGTGCGCGAATTATTGTTTGAGATCTGTATTCTTTCATACTTACACATTCGACTGCGAGTATCGAATGTTTCTAAATATAATTCAATATTTACAAATTATAATCCTCATGTGGGTTGCATAAGCTTGGAGTCAAGATCCTTTTAAATGACTTATAAGAATGAGGTATCAACCTGTTTCTGGAAAACCTAACTTGCTCTTTATAAAAATGAGTAAACAAGCATGTGAACGATATATATATGTACTTTTTGTTACATGTTCCTCGTGACTTTCTATGCTTAAGAACAATTGCAATTTTGTATTTTTCGAAGCATCCAAACATTTGTTTTATCATTAAAAAATCAATATTTTGATATTAATTTAATTTTTGATGCTGTTAGGGGTAGCAATAGAGTGAAGGTAAGAGGATGGCATGGGTTAATTTGGAGTATATGCCAAGTCAAAAACATTGCACAAGTTTGCTCACTAATATTTGTTCCAATCTTCGAGTTTCAATTACGTGTCAACATAAAATTAAAAATATATTTTCGTAAAATAATCTATCTTGTTCATATATTATATAGTATGACTTGGGTCACTTTAGGGTCATAGCACCTAGTGCTTGAACATCGACTCCAAGACATTAGCTCAATCCTTCTTACCTGAAAAAACAAGGGCACCTCTGTAAATTAATGAGTTTTTACCTCTAGAATATTCCATTCACCAATTAAGTTAGTAGTCATTAGATAAACATCAATTTCATAAATCATTTTTCCCGTTCATATATATTATTTAGTATATAAAGATCATTATCATGTCGATATACTTCAAATTTCAAATGTATATATAATTTGTAGTTTTTTGCGATATACGAAAATAGCAACGTGGGCTCGAAGGCACCAATCAGGGCACATGAAAGTACCAATACAGACATATCTTAACGCTTCCTTTGTCTTCTCATTAGAGTTATTTCCACAAAGACTCACACGGTAAGGAAGGAGGGAACAAGCATGCTCGGAGAGTGCAGTACAACAAAGAGTTGTATGCTACGTTCGGGAATGATGAATCACTCCTGAAAAAGAATCTAATGATTCTTTCCCAATTGGTTGGACTATAGGTGCGATAAGTTACATCAAAGGCGAGGTCTTTGATTCAAGTTCAGGATGACCTAGTTGCGCTAAGGAAAATAATAGAAGAATGATCTGACTACTTCATGCATGCCCCCACTTAGTTCTGGGATATAGCTTGGTAGAGCTCCAATGCACACTAATTTTTAATAACTTAATAAGAAATAGTAATTTCAGTCTCTATATACATTACAATCCTTTTAAAAAAAATAAAAAATAAAAATTTCTAGGAACTACGTTCGATTTTGGATAATTGATGACTGATTTATCCGTCGCTATGCCCCCTTTTATATTATCTTGATTTTTTTTTTCATTATATGTATATAATGATGCCAAAGAAGTTAGAATAAATAGGAGACCATATATTGCGGCAGTAGAAAGGTGTATAGCCACACTTTCATAACAGATTCAGGCAAAGTCACAATTGCATGACTCTTTCATCATGTGGTTCAAGTATTTAACTCTTGCACGAAATCATTAAGTTGGCAATACTTTACATCAAGACAACACATGGCATTGTACGACAGTATTTCGTATAACTCGACAGTATTTCACGGGATCAAGTAAGAAAAAGAGGTTCAAAACGTATTTGTTGTTTTGTACAATGTATTTCACATCAATGTAGAACAAAGCATAGACTCCTAAGTTATGCGTGTTTCTAAATTTGCAACGTTAATGTGTAAGATGTCTCGTTGTATGATCATGTCCTAATTAACTTACTGGCATAGCATGGGTTGAATTTAATATGTATGTTATAAATATTGGGGTAAATTGTTTGCTATTGATGAGTCGACAAGATTTATTTCAGGCTTGCCTTGAGCAAATACAATCAAACATAAAATGAATGACTGTCGAACTCAAGGCCAAGGCTACTATAATCTTTACGTCGGTTTCGTAATAGCTTTTCAAGCCAACAAACCCGATTGAGGACGTTTCCATGATGAAGACAATTTTTGTCTCTATTTATCGAGTTAGTACCTACTTTCCACAGTTATTGGTCGATTTTCTTGGCTGTAACACGAGTATATACATATATATTACTACACGCCTCTCTTTCTCAATTATATCTCATCTTGTCTAGTTCAACGTATCAAATATATATTTTTTTAAGTCGAGATCAATCTTTATAACTTCACATGATATCCACCGATAACCAGGGCTTTGTTGGGATTAATCTTAAGCAACGTAGACTAGTCATTGTAGCTAGCTGCAATTGCCTGAATTGAGGGATTTCATTTTCTAGTGGAAAGGACATCATGACATATGGTGTACAGTTAAAATAAACCAAATTAGTATTTTTTTATTGTTTGAAACTAATTTTAGATAAATAAAAAATTAAATATGTGAAAACTGTTCGGAAAAGTGTCCCAATGCTACATTGTAAGGTTATAACTCACTCGGTTAACTTATATAGACCAGGTTTTGGATCTTGAATATTCTTTAGAAGCCCACGTGCTACTGCATCCGGCCCACTAGTCGGGTTGGCATTCAACATGAGCCTGTGTTTGGGCCAAGTCAATATTTAAAAATAATTAATATTTATTTATTTCTTTTTAATTTCCTTCAAATCGGAGCGCGACAACTGACTGAAAAAATATCCTTATCGGACCTTGATTTGTGACACAATCATCTTTTAATCTAGACATAAAATATGACGCGGTCCTCCAATGATGTTTTCGTGAAGTGATATATCTGTAGTATTATGGAGTGAAATTAGTAGGCGACCCAACATAAGAAAACCAAATTGAAATTCTCAGGGCTCAATCCAAGCCTGTTTACATCCACTAAATAACTTAATTGGACTACCGAAAAAGACTTGGCATGATTGAGTTGATCATTTGAAAAAATTATAGAAGTTCTAAAAGAGGCATTAGGCTCTAGCTCTCTTTCCCAAAAGAACGGATTGGATTGGCCCGGAACAAAGTGGCTTACAATGTTGGGAGGTCAACGGGCCAAGCTAGTCTATAGCTAAGCTCGGATTGTATTTTTTAAATGGGCTAATTCAGGACCACATTGGTTTGAATCAGACCTAGATGAAGGCCGGTTCTGTTCACTGAAAATTGAAGGACAACTTACAAAAATACATTTAAAATCAGGATTTTTAAAAAATCATATGAAAATTATTTTGGAAGTAAAAAATACAGTGTAAAGTCAAGTGTTACATTTTTTTTATTAAAAAGTGACATACAAGTAAAGTTAAACCCCCATTTGGCCCCCATTTTTTAAGATTATAATTTTTGGAATAGTTTTTTTTTGTTTTTTGTAAATTTAGTGGTTGAAAAAGAAGGAAATATTTTTAATTTATGTATAATATTATTATATTGAAAAATATGTGGTCGAAAAGAAGAGAGAAAAATGTAATAAAATTTTAATTAGGTCTTAAACTTCACCGCTCCTTTCCACTCGCAAACATTCTTCAAACTTCAACATGTAAATTGAACTCACAACAAAGCATACAAAATACAATTGAAGCTTCAAAATCAATTCCAACTTCACCAACTCAAATTTTCTGCATTCCCACCGTCTTCCCCAAGGCAAAGCAGATATCCCAACTTCTCCATTTAATCACCGCACACACAGCTGACCAAAACCCAATCTACCATCGACTACTCCAATCGACATCACCACACACCAAAAAGCAGAAATCGAGAACTCCCCAAGGAGATGGTAGGGTACGTTTTCTCGCTTATGCAATGGGATTTTTTTGGTCGTGATGTCAAGGCCATTGTAGACATGGATTTTATCAGAGTTAAAATCATCATTATCTTCTTATTCCGATGAGTTCTAGCGACGATAATTGTAGACATGGATTTTATCAGAGTTAAAATATTGCTTACTTTGGTGGTAAGGTTATATTTTAATTAGCTAGAGGTCAAATGTTCAAATCTTTAGACACATAGAATCTCAATAGAAAAAAGTTTCGACTTTGGTTAAAATATCAATCGGGACGAACCAGGCCGATCTGGGTCGATCGGCCAAATAATAATATAAAACTAGCTAATTGACCCGGTCAAATCCGATTTTTGACCGGGCCACTTGAAGTTACATAGTACTAGTGTGGATCGTGTGTTGCACGATAACCACTATAATTTTTGTATTTTAATTATATATTGTGCACATAGTATGTTATTATTATTGATGATACAAAATAATGTTTTAAACTAATTCAGGACGAGAAATCTAAGAATATTTATTTTCATCAAGAATATGAGCATTAACAAATTTATCAACCAATTTAGGAGAAGTAATCTTACATTCATTTTTTAAAATTAATAAAAATTGCGCATGTGAAAGTCTTCTTTTTTAAAATTCTGTAACATACATATACGCAGCAACATGTCCTAACATTCATTTCTTCAAATCATCTTCATTTAGTTGTTTGAGTTTTGCTCTAAAAATACAAGCTATTAAATCAGGTATATTTTGAGCTAGATAATTATACTTTAACCGTTCATTAATTTATGGCCAATTTGGATTGCAAGTCGTCGTCAAAAATATATCAAACTTACCAAATCTTTGAACTAAAGACATAGCATCAATATAACATTTTCTTAAATCTCTAGACCACCAATAAAATATCTAGGCAAAACAATGAGATGACCAATTTTATTACCTCTTTTTTCACCAATTTCAAGACTATCAACAATTCCTTAATACAATTCAACTCTAAGCACACTCTGATTATGTCAAAAATAATTCAATCCAGATGTTTCAATTTTTACATACACGTCGACAACATATTGTTGTAAAAGCCTTCCAGAATGTAATAATATTGAAGTTGTTGACAATCTTATCTGTAGTTTATAACAATAATATTCTCTATATGATACTTACATCCTGGTTCGCATATTTTCCATCACTAAATAAACAAAGAAAAATATCAAGAAAAAAGAAATAACGCTTGACATACTAATAATAAAGATAAACATAAGAAATGACATGAATATATAAAAATGAATAATTTAGAGTACAAATTATAGAAACGATTAACTAACCCAATGTTTCTTTCTCAATTAACTCTTCTGGTAAAGAAAAATTAGTTACATCAACAATGTCAAATCTTTTGCTTATTTTTACCTGTATCACTTCGCTTAATATCTTTGTCCCAACATGTTTCACCTAAAGGAAATAAAAGTGGGTATTAAAGTGGATCATAACGTCCATAATAATATTGTATTATATTACACTTTCCATTTTTACAATGAACTACAATATCACGCACATTAACATACTCGTCTTGGTCATTCAAAATAGGAACAACTTGTTAAACATTGGGTGCATTAGATGTTCTTTGATCGACACTTTGATTACATTAAAGTCGAATAGAATGGTTTTCTAAATCAGGAATAGTCCCCAAACTTCGAAAAAAATTGTGTAAGGATTATTCTCTAAAATCTTCACAACCTTATTGATAATAGGTTCAACTAACCATTCACTAAGATTCATCATGTTTTGAAATTCATTATCGGTATCAAAAAGTAATGTTGCAAATGAGAATGAAGATTTTTTTTGTTAGAATAATTTCATT
>CAIGRP010017417.1:0-21982 GCA_903798385.1 Fraxinus cuspidata
TTTTCATAATTTTTTTTTTCAATTTCACGGTTGGAGTTTAGACTTATAAAAAATAATTTATTTTCGTGGTTATTAACCAAATCAAACCGACTTATATTGTTATGGTATGACAAAAAATTTGGTGGTGAGGTTATGGTTTTGGCCGAACCGATCCCGAACCGAACCGGTGTCATCCCTAATTTTAGTGTGTTTTATAAATAGGTACAATGTATTAAAAAATTAAAATTTAATACCATAAAATGTGTAGATAAAAAATGGGTATTGGATTGTGCATTCATCGAATGTTGAATAAAAGCGTTGCTTAAATTATAAATTAAGTTTTATGCACTAAAAAATTACATACGATATAATAATATGGAAATTAATTATTATGTTATATTAAAAGATAAATACAATAAATTACTTTTGAGACACTCGCAATGTTAACTTTACGTGTAATTGAAAAGTATTCAAGATTATTCGTGATATGAGTTTCCACATTCTTTGTGTATGTTAGTACGTTCTTCATAGAAATGTCATCACAATCATTGATAACTTGACGTCGTTCATGTTCTCTAGCTCAATATATATTGAAAGAACAAACAAATTACCCCTTAAACGTCACAAAATAATTGTGACTAGTATTTATGACGTTACTAACATTTTAGTGTCTATGGTTCTCTCGAATTGATGCATGAACGGTATATTTTGGAGAAAAGAAATCTTAATAATTTGTGCTCTGGCTTTCTAGTTAGTTCAATCTCCGAAGAAAATTGATAGAGTTCTGTGTTTGTTGGTGAGAAGCGATGTTAATCAATTATTCTTTAACTTTGCCGTGTTTTCAATCGATTTCTCAATGGGGTAATTTATTGAAATCTTTGGATTAGGACCGAAAAGACACAATACTCGACATATTATCATGAGGTCATATAAAGTATTATTTTTTTAGCTTTTACATTGTTTTCTCCATATCCAAATGGGTAAGTTATTCTCCTCTGCACCTTTAGCTGGATGGCATGTTTACTCTTTATCTATAAAAACATGCCTCCTACATTGCTTTAAATAAGAAAAACGCGCTATATGACTTTCTAAGTTCTCAATTTCAGTTTAGGAGAGAACCAACAATGAATTTATACGTCTTATAGAACTTCACACATCTATTTTGTAAATTTTTTATTATACTAATATTTAAATTGGTTGTCGTCTTAAATGGGTAATTTATGGTATCTGAGTTTACTAATCTCAAACACGTAATTCAATTTGTCTGAAGTTCAAATAACTCTTCAAAATTCATTGGTGTGTTTAAAGAAGTTACCATCTCGTAGAGATATATAAAAGTTAAAATCTTATATCAGTAGATATGAGATTGTTGTGTTAATTATACACATAATCTTTGATGTCAATTGTTGGAAATTCAAGAATCACGTATCGTTCGATATCACTTGATATGAAACCAACCACTGGATTGAGATGTTGAAGTACATGATCGCAAGTAAAACAATAAAAGAAGACAAAAAATATGACAGATGAATTATGAGATTTTATCGCACCACAAATAATGAAGATTGTGAAATATTACAATGATCATAAAAGCTAATAATCACTTTTCTCACCTATTCTCACACCAAAAAATTGTAGAGAAGAGCCTAATATTTATAGGGAACGTGTAGGAGACGTCTAAACCCTCCTAGTAGAGTTGTTGATAAAGTAGGATGCCAAAAAATCGAGTCCAGAATGAAAAATGAGAGAATAAAGATAAAATTTATGAATAGACACCCGAAGCCCGAGACAAAATATCGAATAGGGGCGTCGGCGCTGGACATTTTGCCCTCTTTTTTTTTTTTTATCTCCAAATTGTTTTCTTTATTTCGAACTCTTTTTTAAATCCAATACCAATTTTCAATCTCCAATTAGCTTCCAAACAGAATTTCAACTTAACATAGGACTCTAATATCATTCCAAACTAAAATTCTTCTTGAAGTGCACTTCAATTAGTACTCTTCAATTACTTCAATAAGGAATTCGGGTCACATTCAAATTCTAACAATCTCCACCTTGACACGAATTCCAGTTTAACGAACAAAGCTCCAAAATAATCTCCAATTGGAGAAACAAAATTAGTCTGCAATGAATAAATTGACTTTTCAACAATAACTAAATCTGATTTCTCCAACCAAATACAAAATTATCCACATCTTCTAATGAATTTAAGCATTACTCTGCAGAATTAGCTCAAATTCCCAAAAAATTATAATGATTTTAAAATTCACCAAATTGAGTTGTAACACACCCCAAAGTAGAATCAAACTCAAATGTTTTCAAAGAAGACACATTGCTAAATTGTACACCTTGTACTATGCTGAAAGCATACTCAACAAAATCAACATCCATATACTTTTTTCACTCGGTCCGTCCCTATCAATAGAATACAATGGTACCGTAGGTGATGATGGCAAAGTGTCATTATCCATATCTCCTGAACTCCACCGAGCTATATTCTTCAAATACGACCATTTACGAGCTCCTAAATGTATTGTATCAAACTGAATGTCTATCACGGTACTGAACCTGTGCTGATTGACTCTTCTAGATTCTACTCGACTATGCAAGATGTATAAATGAGACATTTTCTGTCCCGCCAATACAACTTGGGCACCCTTACAAACCTTCAAAATTCCACATCCATTAAAGAACTCATAACCATTTAAATCAATGATAGACAACAAGATGAGTTTCTTATTCAAACCTTGAACATGTCGAACATGGCCAAGTATTCTAATGTTCCATCCAATAGCTTTAATCTGACCGTACCAATTTCAGCAACCCAACATGTACGTTGTTTCCCATAACCAATGCACTTTTGGAAACGATTTCATATGTAGTTACAAGTCCTTATTAGGATACATATGAAACACACAAGCTGAATTCAGAATCCAATACTCCTCTAGTTTATACTTGATGTCAGAAATAGCCAAGAGGTCTCCCTCACTTACAATGTTCTCTGTGTGGTCTGCTTCACATGAAATCTCTGATTGCTTCCCATATCGACTTGCAATCAATCCTTCTTAATGTGCCCACTGTTCTTGCAGAGTTACAAATCTGATTACTGAATTTAGAATTTGATATGCCCTTTCCAGAACCACCATGAGCAACCAGGCCTTCTCCATCTCTGGCCTCAGAAACTAGCTGCTTCATCTTCTCTTTTGAAAACAGAGCATCATACACTTCATCTATGGTGATAGTATCACGACTATACAAGATCGTGTTTTTAAATGAAGAAAACAAAGCGGGCAATGAATACAATAGGATCAAGTTCAAATCTTCTTCCATCATACTTTACTTTCAAAGTTTCCAAATTAGCAACGATTTCTTTAAATACAACCAGGTGATCTTCTGATGATCCTCTTTCTGCCATTTGATGAGAGTATAACGCTACTTGAGATGCAACTTGCTTGTCATACTTTTAGTCATGCACAATAGCTTCAACATCAACTATAAAGCAGTTGTTGAACCCTCTTTCAAAACGTTCTGAAGAATGATATTCGATAGATGAAGATGAATGTGAGAAATCGCCTTCTTATCTTGCCATAATTTCTCCTCCGCGATTAAAGTTGCGGGCATCTTATCAATTCCCAACAACGTATCATCCAAATCCTTTTGTGCGAGTATTGCACGCATCTTAACTTACCATAGCGAAAATCCAGTGCTCTAATCCAAAAGCGAAATGTCATACTTCATAGAAGTCATCACAAACATAACCTTGTGCTCTTATGGGACTGCTGAACATAGGCTTTGATACCACTTGTTGTGTTAACATGCATAGAATCTCTAATACCAATTGTTGGAAATTTAAGGATCACGTATCGCTCGATACTACTTGATATGAATCCAACTACCGGATTGAGATGTTGAAGTTATATGGCAAAATATGAAGTATATGATCGTAGGCAAAAGATTTAAAAAAAAAGACAAGAAAATATGGCAGATGAATTATGAAATTTTATTGCACCACAAATAATGAAGATGGGGAATATTACAATGATCCTAAAAGCTAGTACATTTCTCAAACTATTCTCACACCATAAAATTGGAGAGAAGAGCTTCATATTTATATGGAACATGTAAGGGACATCCAAACCCTCCTAGTAGAGTTGTTGATGGAGTATGATATCAAAAAATCGATTCCAAAATGAAAAAGGAGAAAATAACGTGAAAATCTTGGAACTGACACGGGTGGTGCCACGACGCTACCTCCGGGCGCCCGAGGCAAAATACCGAATAGGGGCGCCGGGCATTATACCATCTTCTCTTTTTTTTCTCCAAATTGTTTTCTTCATTCCGAATTCATATTCAGGTCCAATACCGATTTTCAATATCAAATGAACTTTTAAAATAGAACTTCAACTTGATATGAGACTTCAATAGCATTCTCAACTGATTTTTTTTATTTTTTTTACGTGCACTTCAATTATTTCAACAAAGAATTCGAGTCACACTCAAATTCTAACAGAGATATTGACTTTTTAAGATAAACTCATAGCCCAATAATAATAAACGTAGAACAATGTACAAGTCATTACACTTTAAATTTTAAAACTTGACAAAGCCTCATAGTACTAAAACCGTTGGAGAAGTGCCTCAACCATTCACTAGAGAAAACCCTAGATGATATTGCGTTGGAAGCTGGCCTACCGTTGAAGAAAAAACACTCTCGACGATCTTTGACCAGGCGGGGTAGGGGAATTGGATTCAATCTGTCTTCAATGCTAAAGTGTTGGACCGATTTAATTATGAGAATAAGTTATGATCTACGCTTGCAACAACAGATTCTTTGAAAATATTATTATTATTATTATTATTATTATTATTATTATTATTATTATTATTATTATTATTATTTTATTTTTTTTGCAGCAGGATCATTTGGTTATCATTAAAATTATACTGCATTTACAACCCATGGAAAGCGATTTTTTATATTGTAGAATGCTTAAATTAAATATAGCAACGGGACTACATAATGTAGTGGATAAAAGGTGATAATAAGTTGTGGATGCATAGAATATATGAATAAAAAATATATTTGATCAACTTAAATTATAATCTAAGCTTTACCAAACATGCATTGAAAACAACATTCACATATTCACATATATAGTAAGAATTTAGATGATTATTCCAAAGTAGAAATTTATATAATGCAGTGTAAGATGATTTGCACTCCAAAACTTATTAATTTAATTGAATACTGAGAGCTTGAGTTATCAAATATATGATAATTATATAGAGAAATAATTGAAAGAATTGAAAACACGTGAAGGAGCTTGACTAAACTTGTTGAGCTTAGCCTTTGACAAGAGACTCATGCACGAACAAGAGGAACAAAATACTTATGTAGGATTGTATTGTTTTACATTTTATTTATTGTTTTATTCTATTTATTTTATAGTTTTAGGGTAGTATTGGTTAACTTATGGTGCCGTCCTTGGGTTCTGTCTTTGTGTTAAGCTGTGAAACCTAATTTTTATTTATGTGTGGAGTCCGTACTTGTGGGGAAGGAAGCCACCCTCTCGGGAGAGTGCGGTGGACAAAAAATTCATTAAGAATAGTTTAGAAATTTCATTTATCCTAATTTATCTTATAAATAGGGAACTATTATTAGGATTTTGTATCATTATCAAAAGGAAAAAGAGGTTAGAGAAGATATGGTATATGACATTTCTCTTTAAAATTTCTTTTCGTTATAGTGAATAACTACAACAACAACGAGGATGTAGTCTCACGTTGAAATGAACCTATATAAATTTTATGCGTTTTTAGATTTCTATTTGATTACTGCGATTTTTTTTGCTTTTGGTGGTTTAAAATTAAAGTTTCTAATTCTCAACACTTTGTTCATTAAATTCATAGAAATTAGTGTTCACCGAATTCTTCAATCTAGCTCAGAATATTGCAAAATCAACAAATTTGTGTTCATGTGTTGACTGCTCTTTTCTCGCTTCCCCGATTTTCATCACAAAGGGAGATCTACTTATTAAATTTTAGAACAAGTTCTTAGTTCCAAATATGAAAAATACTTGAGGGTATTGGTGCAAATTACTTAACTAAATTATTCTCTCAACCAAATTGAAGAGGAATCATAACAAATGTAACCCCTTAAAACAGAGAGAGAAGGAAAAAAAAATGTAAAATAATGGAATGAGTTAAAGGAAGTCAAAAGAAACTTCGGTGTTCAAAGCACAATGACAAAACAAAGCGAGCATTAGTTTCATTTCGCAGTGACTTCACTCGTAACTAAAGGAGGAGCTGATGGCTTCCACACAAATGACTTTTGTATTACATCGCAACGACGGATTTAGAATTCTCCTTCGCTACTTCTCTTGTCTGTCTCGCTCATGTCACTATGCGTGTTCAAGTAATTCAACGTGTTTATTTGATCTTTAGAGCCGAATTTACAATGAAATAATTTTTTTAACTTATTTTTTATTTTAATTAGTTTTTGCAAGTACACTACACGTCTTATACTTTATACCTCCTATATAATGGAACTGAAAAAGATATTTACTAAAATCATCTTGTTATACAAAGTAGTATACATTATATAAATATTAATTATAAACAATCGACCATTTGAATGTATTTGCTAATACTACAAAGATATGTACATGTATATGCATATGCATATGTAGCATCGAATATGCATACATGCATAAGCATATTTGTGTTATATGTAGTATCGAAAATAATTACATCATCAAGAAGTTATATGCTCATCCCGAGTAAGAATCAACCCAAAAACCCCTAACTCATTTTTCTTCATTATCTCTATCATAATCAAAATAAAAACTTGGATTTTTTTTTCTTTTTCTAATATAAAAAATTCAACCAACGACTCAACATTAATTCCCTTCATTTCTTCTCTCAAATCTTTTTCGTAGCTTCTTATATCACTCTTTGTACATCCAATATTTAGAGGACCCCCATATCCAATCTCCATCAAACTTATCATTGACTAATCGATACATTTGCTTTAGAGAATTGTTTTACCAAGGCCTTTTTTCGCATTTGAAACATGCCTATTAGATCTTAATAGGTGAAATTTAGTAGGTGTTGTCAGTGCATAGTGCATGATTATGAGACTCCACAAATCTACTGACGATCCAATTTGGAGATGCTTTTGATCTAGTCATAGTTAATTTAGCCTTACAACCCACCCGAATGATTCCTCAATGTCTTTAAACGCCACGAATAAATACAACTAGTAACTAATAATCATGGTATATACGTTCAACCATGTATTTAATTTTATATATATATATTTGTCATCTGTCACTCCTTTGTAGCAAACAAATTGTTTTCAAATGTGTTTGTTTGTGCCTAGCCTCTTATTACCGTTAAACAATGTAGCACTAAATTCAGCTTCTTTTGCATATTTGTTATAAAACTCATACCCACCTTCAATTTTTTCAAACTCTTGCCCAACTTTAGGCTTACGTTCCTCCAAGACTTGTAGTGTGAATGTTTGAATTGAAGTCTCGTCTTCTATGATAAATAAGATTATAGGCGTAACCTACAAAATAAAAAAAATTTAAATTATTTATGTTTCCACGTTAAATTGATGTATTTATAAGAAAATCTTGATCATCTAAATGCATAAAATAATATAACCAAACAGCAGATCCATCAAATCTGTGAACATCTTAATAAAACAGTACAATCACAAACTACATGTCATTTGTGAACATAGCTGGGGGAAAATGTACCAAGAAAAGCCACATACAAGTGCAATAAAAAAGAACTTCCCTCTAGAGTTTCTGCTACTTTCGTTTTCATGAAGGGACCCTGCAAAAATGTCATCCAAACAAACTTACTTTTCTTATTTCTATCTTGCATTGAATTAAACCAAGTGAGATTTTCTTGATATATTTCTTTTTTCTTATTAAAATTTGCAAGAGTATGACTGTCTATTAATAGAGGTGATTGGAGTTGAACAAAGAACAATGCAAAGATATACACACTATTGCGTGAAATCAATTCGAATAATTCCAAGATATATAACTTTGCAATCATTTTTTCTTGTCGCAATCTTATTGAAAATCAACCACCTAATTCTTTATTGGAATCTGAAAAAATCATAACTAATTAAACTCGCCAGTGAGAAATATGAAAGAGAGCTTGAATTTTATAAAAAAGGGTGATAGTATCGATATCTTCGGCAAAACAGTGAAGAAGAAGAAAATTGCTATGTTTTTGAAAGAAATTACAGAAGATAAGAAGAAGAACTGGAGATGACCGTGTAAGTATTTAAGTAGGTCTCTAATTGTAATGATTTTTTGTTAATTTAAATTTTTTTTAATTTAATTATTTGCATTAATTGTAAATATAATTTAATTGATGGATAACTAATAAATTAGCTAGTTTTGCCAATTAAGCACGAGTGCTTAGGAAATCAATTCCGTGTGTGTGATGTTTGTTTCAATGAAATGTTTTACAGATTCGTTCGACTCAAAAAAGGAATATTGTTTCGGCAAATCATGGATGAAAGTTTTGTGAAATTTGTGATGAAAATATGGTTTCAAACAGCTTACAAAAAATATAATTTTAGCCGTGAGAAAGGATAATTACAAGAGGCATTGTGATTTAAGGGGAAAGCATCGACGTATATTTTCATCCTTAAGAAAGGATAATCACAAGAGGTATTGTGTAGAGCACGGAGAAAAGAAATTCGAAGCTGAGGGTACAATTAAGGTTTTCTTTTTTTTTAGCTGTCCTTTTAATATTAAAAATTCTTTATTCCCTATGCTCCACAGGACAAGTATTAAATTTTCTTGCATTTACATTTTCGACATAACCGACAAGTATTCAATTTGCTTTCATTACTTGCATCATATGTTGCCTCCGTTTCTAATTATCATATGAAAACAACTCCCGAATCCCAAACATGTTTCAAGAAGCTATTAAAAATGGGTCTCCCGAAATAAACCAGCTTATATACAGTGATGAAGCGATTCATTATTTGAAAGCACGTTATGGAGGACTATATCATTTAGGATTGGAGAAAAGAAATCAATTTAAAGTAATATTAAGCTACATCTTGTTCATAAGTATGTCATATCATATATGCAATGAAATAAATGACCACATCATTAAAATAGTAATTTTCAATTTGCAAGAGCTGAAACTACGATGATGACAGAGACGAATGTAGGGGGACTGGTCCAGTCCCCAGGCCACTTCATTTTTTGGTGTAAATATATATATTTTTTATTTTTATGTAAAAAAATTTTCATGTGTAAATAATTTTTTTTTTTTTTTTTAACATATTAGTCTGACTTATAGATTGATTTTGGATCCGTTCCTGCGCGATAATATTATTTCATGCATTTTAAACCTGGGCTATATATTCTTGTGTGTGTTGGTTTGTAATTCCCTTGGTCAAACCATTTGTAACTTTGTTCAACGCTATTTTTGTAACTATCTAGATGTACAAAGAGGTCATATATAATACTAACTTTATATTCCTTTATTTAGTTATGTTTTCTTTACCGACTACAATTGCAATTTAATTGAGCGTTTCCATTTGTTGTTTATTTAACTTAATTTAAGCCTTTAATTTCAGCTTGTACACATGATAACAGTATCAAAGAACTAATTCTTCCAACAAAACATACAAAGGATCCTTCACTAGTTTTACTAAAACTTTGGTGGTTTGTCATTGTGAAATGCATCATCATTTAAAATTATTCAACTATTTATTTTCCATATATAATTATTTGGATAATTAGCACATAACATCCACATCTTTTACGATTATTGTGGAAAACGTCACTATCTTTCATTTTTTGATATTTTCACCCTTATTCTCATCTTTTACTGCGTAAAATGTCATTTTCATCCACTTCATCTATTATATATTGTGAAATGACGAATAAACCATCATCTTTAAATAAAACAAAATAAAAAAGAGAAAGCTAATTGTATTTAGCACATAATGTCCATACATTTCATTTTATTTTTATTTTTTGTCATTTTTACTCTTAATTACTCATTTGATTGTGCAAACCATCATTTTTATCAAATTTTCATTCAATTTCTTAATAAAGAGTTGTGAAATGATGATATACCCCCTATTTAAAAAAATAGAAAATTAATAAAATTTATTATTTTAAATTGTTTAATAAATTATTTGAGACATGTTTACACATTTTAATTTTTTTAAAAAAATTATTAATTTTTTAAAAAATTTAATTGGGACTCGATTGTACTTTTTTTAAAAAAATTAATTTTTAATATTTTTTAAGGATTCGTTTGTACTTTTTCTTTTATAAAAATTTAATTTCTAATTTTCTAATAATTTAAAAAATTAATTTCTATTTTTAAATAATTTATTTGAGACTCGTTTGCGCTTTTAAAAAAATTTGGAACTATGATTACAATTAATTTTTTAGATTTTTTATTTGAATATGAGAATATATTTATCATTTCAGAGCTTTTTATTAAGAAATTGAATGAAAATTGATAGAAATGATGGTTTGTGAAATTAAATGTGTAATTAAGAGTGAAAATGTCAAAAAAAAAAGGGTAGGAACATTTTTTTACAATAATAGTGAAAAAAGGTAGGGATATTATGTTTTAAGAATTGGGGTTCCCTCTTAAAAGGTCAATTTTATTAAGAGTAGTAACTCAATCATTTATAAATTGATTTATGTTTACGTCTTTATTCGATATGAGATTCTATTCCTGAACATGCCCCCGCAAAATAGTGACTCATTTGAGTAGACCAATCTTGAAATTCGTATGCTCATTTTTGGAGTCTTAACCGGATCGAATTGCTCATTAGAGTTTAATGGTCTCTGATACCATGTTAAGATTTGAAATTTCATCTTAAAATGTCAACATTATTAGGATGAGTAAATCAATCCTTTATAAGTATGTTTATGTTTACATCTTTATTCGATATAAGATTCTATCCCTTAACATTATATGCTAATTACCGTTTGAATAATTTATTTGAGACTCATTTGCTCTTTTTAAAAAAAATTGAACTATGATTGCAATTAATTTTTTTTCTTTTTATTTTATTTACAAATAATGGTATATTCGTCATTTCATATTTTATAATTGAAAAATGGATGAAAATGACATTTTACATAATGAAATGTGAAAATAAGAATGAAAATACAAAAAATAAAAAGTAATATTATTTTCCATAATAGTAATCAAAAATGAGGAAGTTCCTAATTATTGATCTTCAATTAGTATTGAGTCTATTGACCAACGAGTCAGCGTAACATTTTTATATGACTTCAATAAAAATCTCACAATCGATCACAACTACCGGATATGGATTCAATGGAGATAAAAGATGCCTAAATACACAAAATCCTAACAGAGCTTTACTTGGAGATTTTTAATTATATTTTTTTTTATCTCGAGGCTTAAGACTAAAATACTACATAAGATAGTGGAAGCGTGCAAGCCACTTGGAAAATGGGAAGAAGTGTACAAAATGGATATATGTATTGTTTGAGTTCCATTTTTTTAAATTTTATTTTTTCAAATTCATTTTAAATTAAATATTCTCATAATAAAATAATTTTAAATGTGAATTCAGAATTTCTTCTTACTTTTTAACCACACATTCTAAAAAAAATTACAATTCCAAAATCTATTGACCCAGAAAAATGGGGCTCAGGCATACCGAACTTTACTAATCCTTTGTAAACATGGCCAAAATGGCTTTTTTTAGACCTCATGACTAGTTTTTGTGTTGTCGTTCTTCCTCCGAAAAGTTAGGAAAAAGAAAATGGTGAGACATTTAAGCGCATTTTGATAGTCATTATTGAAAAAAAAGATGTTTTGAATAGTGACTTTTTAGAGAATGTGTGATTAAAAAGTAAAAAAAATAAATAAATTAAATTTATGTATAAAATATTTTAACATTTAAATGTACGAAAATTTGTGAATTTTATACTATTCTTAAAGAGAGACAAAAAATGTTAAAAAGAGGTGAATGATTAAGGAATGATAAAATTGTTGTATAGTAGGGGGATGGTTGGTCCAAGGCTATAAAATTGGGGTGACAGAGACAGAGTAGGGTATTCTTGGGAAAATGCGTGCAATCACTTCAACTTTGATTACTTAGCCGTGCCTTGTCTGCCCACCATACTTCAACTATTCACTCTCAACCATTTCTCTCATCAAGTGCTAAGAGGAAGAATAATGCTCTTTAACATCTATCTAATTCTGGCTCACTTGTTCGATGAATCGAATGTATTTCGACTTTATTGAAAAATTAAAAGTGAACTCGTGTTGCTACGTGGATGAATGCTATTAGATAGCTTTATTTTAAGAGTAATCTCCCCCAAACTCTTCCCCGATAAATCTAGACATACATAATTAAACATATTTTGCTAGGAATTAACTTTTTCGTATTATTCGATAGAATATGATATTTCTTGTCACTCGTAATTACATGAATCTCAAAGCTAGTGAAAATTTAAAGACTTTATTTTATATATCTATAAATAGTATTGTTCTAAAAAGCGCTTATAGATCAACGTTTAGGTACGCGATAAGAAAATAAACTTTTTTACTGATTGCCTAATGCAAGCGACTAACGTAGACGCGTGTTTATTATTTTTTCAATGAGTTTATTGGACCGATTTCTTGGACAACTTAACATAATTATAATCAATGTAGGCCTAGAAATCTAAAAATTAGTTTTATGACTATTTTCTAGAGCCTATTTATCTCTTGAAGTTGTTGACCAAATTAATATTAAATTTGTTGATATCAAAAAATAAATATTATTTTAAAAAAATAAATATCAAAATTTTTGTCGAATTTTCAGTAGGATTTTGCCCTTTTTTGGAGTTTTAAGGTGTGTCTAAGAGTGGAAGGGTTTGTAGAAATAAGAAATATAGGGTTTTCGGAGTTTGCTTTTGTCGAAAATTTTCCTTTAAATTGAGAATGTCTGAATTTTCCAGAGGGCTGATTCTTAACTTTTCGTTGATTCGAAGCGATTAACTATTCCGATCATGCAAAGAATAAGATTCACATATCTAAATACAATTACACATAACCTTCTTTTTTTTAATGTTAAAGATCCATAGTCAAATAGATATTGGATAAATAGGGTTTGAAAAATTGAACATTGGACTCCGTGCAAAGCTGCGTCGGCTTGACTAGACTAACGTAGGCTAAGCTATAACTATGCATTAATTTCCTTTGACAAAATGTTAGCTCCTTTCCACTTAACATTCCATATATTATAGAACAAAATGTGTGGGACCACATCAACATCAAGAAATTAATTTAACCTCCATTTGGTAAAATTTGTATATTCATCATAAACTATCAAACATCAATTTTTTTTAACTATAAAATTAAATAAATTCTTAAGTATTATTTATTTAACTTTCATTCATTTTGAGTGTTTGAGCCACATTATTTTGGAAGAATATATTTTGAAATAATAGATTGATTCAGAATGTGTGATTGAAAATGAAGAAAAAATTATTGATGTGATGAAAAATATTATTTTAATAAAAAATGTGTAGTTAAAAATGAGTAGAAAAATAAAAATAAAAATTTTAATGTGACTCAAACAATGACTATTTATTTATAAATTATAGGCTTTATGATTTTGGGACAAAAGGAATGAACGATCACTTATTAGTCACAAATCATGCCTCCTCGGTAAAGTGAATCCCCCCATTCTTCTTCAATCAATTGAGTGAGTGCCTTCAATTCTAATAAGGCCATGTTTGACCAACATTATTTCATTCGTACTTATTTTAGACTACACATTTACATAATATAATATTTTGCACGTAATTTCAAAATTTATCTGCTTTTAACTATATATTCTCTAATTAAAAATTTCATTTTACTCAAATAAGAATGGTCTAACAGGAGCTAAGCTAAGAGTCAATTTTAAAAATTTATTTCTCGCTAAACTAAAATAAGTAATTTCCTTTACGGCCTTGTTCTTCTTATTATGACTTTTTATATTCTGTGCTCCAGTATACGAAGCTCTAGTGTTTTTTATTTTATTATTATTATTTTTAAAGGGACAGTATTTTGATACTTATCTAATTGTCTCAATCAATGTTTGCCCTCATTTTTTTTTTCAACTCATTTTTTCAAAATTCATTTTCAATCACATTTTCTCATAAAATAATATTACACATAAATTTAAAAAAAATCTTATTTTTTAATCACAACTTTTCAAAAAATTACTATTTTAAAATTCATTTTTTCGATAAATTTTCATTAAAATGAAGTCGAAAGAAGGGCTAAATCTTATTTCATTATCTTCCATTTTATATTTAGCCCCTGTTTGGTATACATTAAAATCTTCATTTTCATTATTTTACTCATTTTCAATCGCACATTTTTCAATAAAATAATATTTTCCATCACATCAATAATTTTTTTTTTAATCACAAATTCTCCATTCATCTATTTTTTCAGAATAAATTCTTCTAAAATAATGTGGTTCAAACACAACATTAATATAGTAATATAGCTTCTCATTTTTTATTTTATCAATTCTAAATCATAGCTAATATCTTGAAACTTTAGAATACAAAAAACGCAGGGTTTTTAGGGTTGCAGTGTAGGTAGCATTGCCTTATGTGACTGACGGAAAAGACAAGAGAGAAGAGGGGATGATTAGATGGGTTGATTCATGTCACACGAGTAGATCGCACGTGGGGGATGGAGTTTTATCATTCCATGTCCATGGCGGTTGAATTCGCTGTAGAACTGTGACCGCAGTCTATGTTTGCTTCACGCAATCTGATCTCCACCATTTTCTCCATCTACCTTTGCCGTGGCTTTAAAGCTTCTACTTTGCACCAAAACTACTTTCTTCACCCCACCCACTCCACCTCCAACATATTTACACGTTAGTCCTATATTTATCTAAAGAAGACTGATTTTATTTTGTGATTAAGCCCCTGCTTTGTGGCCATTCTTTAAAAAAAAATAAAAAGTTTTGATGGTTAAAAAATATAAAAATATCTTTGAGTTTACGTGAAGAATATTTTATTATGTGAATATGTGAAAATGATCATATAGAAAAAGAGTTTGAAAATAACCGAGAAATGAGCTAAATTGATAATTTTGATATGAGATTTTACTTTTACTATTCAATAGTTATAATAGTTGAAGTCATCGTGCCCCTTATGTCTTGAATGCTAGTCTTCAATGCTACGGTCATCATTGATCAGGAAAAAAGATGGTGATCCCATGAAGATGAGACATGCGAAAAGCCAAAAACCCATCTTCAATTTCATATTGGAAGCTTCACTGGCTCGTTCTAATGCTTGTTTAATACAAAACGATATAAAATAATTTATTCATTAATATATAAAAATAGAAACTATTAAATGTCTATTTGACGTGACTTTTGCTTTTTGTAGAATAATTTTCTGGAAAGCTACAATGAATCAATTTTATCTAAAACGAGTATTTTCAAAAAATTATCCAAAAAGTTTAAAAATAGATTGTTAGTTTAAAAAACTTTTAATTTTTCCGAAGCTATGTCAAACAAACCTTGAAGAAATTTGAACACCCAAAAAGATTTTAAATGATGTTTCTGAGAACAATAAAATGTTTCGAAGGGAGTAAATGGCATGAGCATTACCAAAAGACTAAGTCTCGAATAAAATAACAATTAATGAAATAAAATAATTGAAATAAGAACAAGTAAACATGAAATCAATTAAGCCTCATTTGAAATGAATTTACGAACGAGTTATTTATAAACAGATAAAAATGAGTGATAAATAAGTATACAACAATTTAGGTACATTAAAATATGTGATTGAAAATAAAATTTGATCGTTTATAAATAATTATAACTTTTACCAATAATTTATATTCAATGATAAAATTTAAACCAGAAATTTTAGTATTTAACTTGCAAGAGTAAGTGCATTATTTGTACCAGTTATTGAAAGACTCAAAGTTCATAGCGCTATCTACAAGACTATAACAATCATCTGACCCACCCCCAAAAGTTTCCTCAATTTCTTCTGTAACAATAAGCTAAGAAATTAACAAAGCCAAATAGCAAAAAAAAAAAAAAACCCCTCTCTCTCTCTCCCCACCCCTCTCCAAATCTTTAACTCGCCCTTTTTCTGCTCTCACAAAGCAAAGTTATAGAAAACCAGATAATTTTAGCGATGAGTGGTGGTAGTGGTCAGAATGGGAGTGGTGGTGGGCCTTGTGGTGCCTGCAAGTTCCTTAGAAGGAAGTGCGTAAAGGGTTGCATTTTTGCACCATATTTTGACTCAGACCAAGGCACCACTCATTTCGCCGCCGTGCACAAGGTGTTTGGAGCCAGCAATGCTTCCAAAATGCTTCTCAGAATTCCGCCGCACAAACGTCTCGACGCTGTGGTTACTCTTTGTTATGAGGCTCTTGCTAGGGTTAGGGATCCTGTCTATGGTTGCGTTGGCCACATCTTTACTCTACAGCAACAGGTATGGATGGATCACGAGCCCCAAACCCCACCCTACCTATAACCCACACCCAACGGCCATCCCCCGTGTTCTAAATTACATTAAACTATGAACAGCAAGAAAAAAATGGTAAAATTAAAGGAAATTTCGACTTGTACTGCTTCTGTCCCTGCTGGAATGAATACGAACTGCATGGTAATTTTTACAAACACATTTGACTACCGCACTTTGAAATCATATTTCTCATGCCTTGGCCGACATGCACCAAGATAGAGAATTAAGGAACATATTCTTCTTTCTTAAAGAAGTCCCATAATTATAATTCAACGTTCTTAACTATGTGCAGAAATTGTGGTGTGATGATCATGAATTTTGGGTCCCAAGTTAATTTAGTAAGGAATTTATTAAATTAAAATGATGATGAAAATTTAGTGCGACCCTTCAAAAGGTAAACGATGATGAAAATTTTGGGTCCGAAGTTAATTTTTTTTTTCATCTTAATATTTCTTTTAAAATATGTACTGATTCTTAATCTTTCTTTTACAAAGTGTCGAACTTTCTATTTTTAATTTTATTTATGGAAGTTGACATTAATAATTACAGGCTAATTTACTTTCATAGTTTGAATACTTGTTGCTTGTTGGAGTTACCAAGAAACTCTATGCACTTGGGAGCTCGAGGATATTCAAATGATTGATGTTTTAACTTTCTAGCTAACTCCTAATTTTGAGTTTTATATTACTGATCAGATATATAATTTATAATAAGTTTTTATTGTTGTCATTGAGGCTCTATAAATAAATTTAAAACAATTTTGTAGAGTTTGACACGACATATATAGGGGATAATATTCTAATAGTTGGATTAAATGCGTGAGATGAGAAAGATAAATGTAAGATTGTGCCAGTATGAATTCGATAAGCATGAATCATGATCGGCATGTAACAAGATTGAATTTAAAATAAGCTCTTAATATGTTTTTTTGTTAAGAATTTAATTGCTTTATTCATCACCATGACACATTTGCAAGAATAGAAATTAAAAATAGGCTAAATCAAAATTAAAATTGACTTTGTCACTTTGTAGTTGTAGTTGCTTTGGATCGTTCTATCCAATAGTCAATTGTAATGAGAACGAAGGTCATTTTTCCCTATTTAATTTGTTTATATTTTTGCTGGTTTTGATAATAATTATTTATATGATTTCTCAACGAGTTATTTTGAAAATTGAATAGAATTTCACTGTTATCCATAATTGGCAGATAAACTTCAATGGCGTGTTGCCTTTAATTAGGTAAGATACCAATATTAATTTGAAATTGACTCGACTTTACAATCATAGAGATGATAGAAAGTTGACTAAATGGGACTTCATAGCATTCCAATACACAAATAGCGCTTTGTTTATTTAATTATAAAGTTTAGCTTAGCTAAAAATTTAGTACTTTTTAATAGTTCAAACTTGAAATTAATTTAATATAAAAATAGAATTCTATGTTTAGCCAAGTTTTATTGAACACGCATCGTTCTAAAGAAGTAAAGTAAGACTTTATTTGTTACGTGTGCAGATTTTATATAAATCGAAGTTCATATATTTCATCATCTTTTGTCAAAAGAAGTTTATTTCTTCTCAAACAACTTGACACTTTTAAATGAGATATAAGAGAAGTGATAATAATCTTGCTATGGTTTTAGGTTGTTAATTTGCAGGCGGAGTTGGCGTATATTCAAGCTCGCATATCAACTTTGCAACGGCTTCCTCCACCACCACCTCCTCCTCAACCACCGAGTCTTTCCTCTTCCAACGTTCAGTCCTCAGCAGGGTTCGTGTGCAGTTCTAACATAATGACTCATTTCGATACCTCCCAGTCCGAGGAAACATCAACAGAAATGGCAAGCTTTTGTAATGCAGTTGATGAGGAGCTAGAAGATGGTGATCTCCAGTCACTTGCCAGGGACTTTGTTTCTAGATGCTTAAATGGAGTTAAATTCAGGCCTTCCACCTCACAATGAAACCCTTTTAACCAATATTTGAATGATTTAGAACCTTAATGAGAAGTAATTACTTTGTATCTTGTATGAGTTAGACTCAATTCCGAACTTGATTTATTTTTGCATTAATCATTTTCAATTAAATGCATTACATGTAGGACATCCCGTCATGTTTGGTACAATGTTTTTAATAAATTTTTTTAAATTCATTTTCAACAACACATACTTTGAATAAAAATAATTTCCGTGTGGACCCATAATTTTTAATTAAGAATTCTCCAAAAATTCACTTTTTACAGAATTTATATCAAACATGTCCTCAATTTATCCCTTGTGAATCAGATGTGGATAAAACCTGACTCGGTGGTTCATGAATTGCTCTAGGATTTGCTTTTGCCTCGGTTTTATTGGTTCCCGCACCTGCTCGGGAAGATGAATAAAAAGGAAGGAAAAAAAATGGGTTAGAGATCCATCGTAGTGGGTAGCCTTAACTGGATGTGTCCTTAGCAGGTAAAGTCCGAAGGTTGTTCCCGTCTCTGCCGGGGGAGATGCCAACTATCTCACCTTTCTGTAAACACAGGCGTTTGAGGTCGAAACTAGATTTTATAAAATGAGAATTTTCAAACTTAAAAGTTCGATGTGGGACTAGGACAAAAATCTTCAATTCGGGTATACGGGTCACTATTCAACCCTTTCCCTTTTGTTCCTCTATCTGCAGAACTCCAGTTTTTCCAGAGCAGGGTCGGGATCCTATATTTCTTCACATACGTTCAAGTCTCTTCACTGAAATTTAATATATCTCGTGTTTTGGTTCATATTATATACATGGATGTAGATACAAGTGCTGAAATATAATTTTAGCACTTCAATTTCCAATTGGCAGTCAATTTTTGATAACCATTTTCCGTAAGTTTGACAAAAATGAACTCTTTTTAAAGAAAAATCCAATCTTTACAGCATATTTTACTCAAAACCTCGAAAAGATCGTTTCTTCTTCCAGTTCTCAAACCTTTCCAAAACCTTAAAGTTCAATGTTTTCAACACTTGCTGCAAAGACACTTTTTGAACCCCAGTCATCAAAATTCCCCGAATATGAGGTGCCTTCTTTTACATGGGGTGTAATCCAAGGCCGAAAGGAAAAGCTCGTGTTCAAGGTCATTGTGACTTTTTGAAAACGATAGGTATACTCACTGATGAACTAGAGGACCTTGAATTTCCATCAACGGTTGAAGTAGTGTTCGAACGTGTCGACTTTTTGCAGAAACTAGGACTCACCTTTGATGACATTAATGAGTACCCACTAATGCTTGGATGTAGTGTACGTAAAAATATGATCCCAGTGTTAGGTTACTTAGAGAAGATTGGAATCCCGAGAGCGAGGATGGGTGAGTTTTTGAAGAATTATCCACAGTGCCTTCACGCGAGTGTGGTGGTGGATCTTGTACCTGTTGTTAAGTTTTTACGTAGACTTGATATTGAGAAGCAAGATTTTGGGTATGTTTTGATGAAATATCAGGAGTTATTAGGGTTTAAGCTAGACGGGACTGAGTATATCTGTAGCATATTTAGTTAGTATATGGGTAAATCCGAGGGATATAGGCCCAATGGCAGCACAATAACCGTATTTCTTGGGAATGAGGGTTGGTACTATGATTAAGCCGCTCGTGGATTATTTGGTCTCATTGGGTTTGCCGAAAAAGATTTTGGCAATGATGTTTGAGAAGCGGGCATATATACTTTGGTATGATCTTGAAGAAACTGTGAAACCAAGTGTTGATTGTTTGATGAGTTTTGGGATTAGTAAGGAAGCGCTTGCTTCGGTTATTGCACAATATCCACAAATTCTTGGATTGCCTTTGAAGGCTAAATTGTCATTGCAACCATTCTTTTTGAACTTGAAGCTCAAGATTGATCTTGATGAATTTGCTCGTGTGATTGAAAAGATGCCATAGATTGTTAGCTTCAACCAAACTGTGATTATGAAACATGTTGACTTCTTTCTTGGTCGGGGTATTCCTGCTGCTGATGTGGGAAAAATGGTGGTTAAGTGTCCCCAATTACTTTCTCTGCAAGTGGGGCTCATGAAAAACAGTTATTACTATTTCAAGAGTGAAATGAGCAGGCCAGTGAAAGAGCTTGTAGAGTTCCTCGAGTGCTTTACTTACAGCTTGGAGCTAAGGATTAAACCAAGGTACAAAAGGTTACAAAGCAGGGGGATTGGATGTTCTCTCGCATGGTTCCTCAATTGTAGTGCTCTGATATTTGAAGAGAGACTGAAAGGTGAATATATTAAGACAGAGAGTGTCGGTCCAACACTTCTTATGGGTGGCAAGTTGGAGCTTCCCCGGAGTGAGATTGTATCAGAAGAGGAGTATGAGAACGATGATGAAATACTTTATAGACGTGTAAAATTTGTTTGCCCATGAATCATTTATAGATGGTGTTTAATGGGGATTAAAATTAGATTTTTAGTGAATTGTGATACAAGTTTTTGAAATGTGTGGTTGAAAAGACGCGGGACACATGAAAGATATGATTAATGTTGATTATTTGACTTTGACTTAGATTAAAATTAAATTTAATATGACCCAAAACAAGCTCATAATGTCATCTATATTACCCTCCACTCAATTTTTTTGTGCCCCGATCCTTCACGTGGTGTTGTTGAAGCACATTATTTACTGGGTTCCCGGTTTCCATTATCTGTCTTTGAAATTTATTATATGGTCCTATGGATTTGTAAAATGCTTCAATGTACTATTCAATGAGCCTGAAATGTTACTTTTCAATTGTGATTCTTAGCAGATGTATCTTGATTTTTTATTTTTCAGACTCAGTATATCAACTTATTTTCGTGCTTAAGCTTGGGCTTAGTCAAGATAAATTAATTTTTCATCCACGATTCACAAAGCTCTAGGATAATAACTCATTCCAGCATCTTCAAACTAAGAAATTAGGAAATATTCAAAATCCATATGACAATATTAGAGAACCATTCATTTTTAACGTAATTTTTGTCAAGCATATCATTTATATGTGGAGTTAAGATGGACCCTAGTACGAATCCAAATTTTAGATGCAGTCGGATAGACAAAAGAGGTAAGTCTGAAGTGGTAGAAGACTCTTACTGCAAATAGTTGGCTAACTTCCATTAAAAAAACTGCCTGCTCCTGAATTGAAGAGCGGAACACAAGAACAGCCAGGATTCCGAGCAGAAAACTAAAGATAAGTACACAAGCAGCTTGAAACAAGTTTATTGAGCCAATACTTCTTCATATCGACTATCACAGAGCTCTTCAATAACAAAATCTATTTAAGCATCCAGAAGCTTCTTTGAATTGTCCAACATTTGAATTCGTGACTGAATTTTAGCATCTCTCGGATGTTTTATAACCAATTATGCCTCAACAGATCCAATTTGCTTCAGAGAATAATCTTTAGGATTTTCATATTTAGTGTTGTCGATATTACGACTATCCCAATCGAAAGAATACAGGAAATAAAATGAATAATAAAAAAAAAAAAAATAAACAAAAA
>CAIGRP010017418.1:0-50083 GCA_903798385.1 Fraxinus cuspidata
AAAAAAAAAAAGAGCTCGCGAGCTAAAGCTTGGCTTGGCCCATGAGCCACGAGCTCTGGTATTTGTAACGAGCCGAGCTCATGGGACATGGGCCGAGCTATTGAAAAATGTGTGGTTGAAAATGAGTTTTGAAATAATATATTTTAAAGGAATTGTACCGAACAAGGGTTTAAATTGTTCATATTGTTGTGAAATTATTTAATTTGTCATGTGAGCGCACAGATATAATTGATTGTGTATAAATGTTATCTTAAAGTTAAGTCCAAAATTAAAGTGATCTAATAAAGATTAAGTAATTGAGTTTTATGCATCTAAATAAAGTGTGAGTTGGATTATATGTGTAGAGACCGAATCCATTAGAGTTTGTATTTGACGATGGATCAAATACATATGGAAACTATATATATGGTTATAATCCCAAATTCATATGTAATTTTCTCATTCTTTGTGTCATCCCATCAACACAATAATACAAGAGAAAGCATATTGAAGAGGAAGATCTAAAACCCACAATCAAGAATTATGAATTATAATTAAGAATGAAGAAAAATGATTGTCGCAATTAAATTGAAGAACAAGAAATCAAAATTTAAAGATCCAAATTCAAGATTCAAGATAAAGATTCAAGATACAAATCAATGGATCAAGGTAAGTTTTGCATTAATTAATTTTCTTGGTGATTTGACATGGAGATCTTGACAATTATGTCAAATTTATAAGGTTTGATTTTCATGAAAAATTCGAAACATATTTTTCACAATTGATACATACATATCAACACTTTATTTTTTATTTCATCACAACAAATTGTTATGGAAGAAGGTTTCAAGTGTAAGAACAAGAACATAGCAATTTCTATATGAATGAATATGAAGAATTCTTTGTTGGGATGCTATTTGTTATGATAATATGAATTGTCCTTCACAATCAATTATACTTCCTTGTCTCAAATGTTTCCATTTAGAAATAATGTTTATTTGTTCACTTCGTTTTTCATACTTTATGTTATCATGCACATTGAATATCATAATACAACGAAACTAAATTTTTGGTTCCGAATATGTGCGTTTATGTTAAGGCTTCCTAGATTCATTGTCCCCATTTAGTTTTACTTTCACTAACAAACGAATTTATATAGTTCACATTTTCTTTTGAAATTATTTGTGGTCGTTCATATTGAATATCACAATGCAATGAACCTAATCGTTTGTATCGAAACATGTGCATTTGCGTCCAAAAGACGACCACTTAGTTGTCTTTTTAGTTTTGAAACAAGGGACTAAATAGCTACATTTCCGACATGCTTGATGCTATGTGAATAGCAATGTCTTTGGTCCCCTCATTTGAGTTAGAAACAGTCACTGTTCATGACAAGAAGAAGCTACTGAAGTTGAACTCTTCTTGTACAATTTCCTCATAACATTAGGTTAACGTGGTATTCATGAGGGCCTTGTATCTTGGATGACAAAACACCTTATAGGCCACAATCTCAACTTGGCTAATAGGCCTCGACTCTTGAAGATAATAAATAAAGTCTCATTGTCATTTATTTTATGTGATAGATATTTGATGGAGACAATGAATTTAGTCTTCACGTAGGTGTATTAAATGTCTAATAACTTAAGTTTTTTAAATGTGGCATTGCTTATTAATAACCGAATTCCTAAATTTTAGCTTGATAACGAATTATGAACAATATCGCCCATTTTATACTTTGAATAAAATCATTGTGTAAAGGTGCAAGAACGTTATATGATGCGCTTTAAAAAAATATCTATGTTTATTTTTTTTTTATTATTATTTTTTTTTTGTCACTGAGTGCTGGAGTATGAAATACAAATTATCATAAATGAGCGTAGAAAAAATCCACTTTTAAAAATATAATGATATTATATTTTTAGTTTCATGTAAATTTATCGAAATAGACATATAAAAAACTACATAAAAATATATCGTTCTCAATTCATCCATTAATTTTTATTTAAATAAATTCTTTTGAACCATGTTATATTCTTTTAGAGTTTGTATTAAATTCTAATTATGATCAAATATCATCTTCAACTAAAATCATAAAACCCTACTAATCATAAAATACCCTCTTCAACTAAAATTAAAAAATAAATAAAAATCAACACATTATTTTAGTTATAATTCTTTCATGATATAGAAATTGGAATTTTATTTTTTATGCTTTGTTTTAAGTATTAGTTTGACAAATGAAAGTATATAAGAAATTTCAAAATAAGTTTCAACACCTGTCCAAATATTCTTACATTACAAAAGGAAACAAATTTAAAATTATCAACCAAACACAAACAACCAAAATTATTAGCTTAGGAGCAAAAAAAAAAAAAAAAATACATATGATTTGATGAGGGATTTGTTTGGTTGCGTGAACATTGTACTCTTGGGAGAATCAAATCTATTAAAGAAAAGAGATTCACTAACATTTGCAACTAAATATTAAAGCACTGACATGACAATATAGAAAAGGAAAATAATTAGATGTTGATAGTGATTTTAATAATATAGTAATTTTTTAAAATTTTAAAATTGTATTAGGCATGTACTTAAGAGTGGGAAGGATATATAAATTTTGTGTGATCCTATAATGTTTAAATGAATGAATTTAATAAGGAGAATATTGATATTTGACGTGGATGAAAATAATAATTTTTTAAATTTTTTAAATTTTAATGGGGTGAATATGGAGTTGGATGAAGATATAAAAAACGTGGATGTAAATAGTGGTACCCTAATAATATAAGTAGTGTAAACAATAAACATGTCTTTTATAGACCTAAAGAGTCTCTTGTTCCTAAGAGTAACTTGATCTCAATGTAACAGGTCCAATTCAAATTCATTGACACATAATTTGGCATTGAAATGAACCAACACAGCATTTTGTTCTCTCCAACAACGGAACAACAGTGAACATGCGTCGAATTTAATGAATTTTGGGGGACTTTTTGGGAGTCCAAAAGCAATTTTTTATAAAAATTGAGGATGTTTTTGGCTTGCTGTTTTCATGATGTTTCAATTTTGCAAAATACTGAAAAACGTATTTAGTTTGATATGTTTGAAAATGCATTTTCGATTTTCGAAAACAAGTATAAACTTATAATATAGAATTCAAACGCATTTTTGACGTTTCGAATGTTTTCAGTGAAAATTCTGAAAACATTTAAAACATGGAAAACAAATGTTTAAATAAAATTTTATTTAAACAAAATTTTAAATACTAAATATTTTTAAAACAAAAAATATAAAATTCTAAAATTAAAATTTTAAATTAAAAAAAATCAAAAAAGATAAATTCAAAAAATAAAAGATAAAAATGAATTATAAAAATCTCTAGAAAAATAAAAATTAAAAAAACAAAAAAGTTCAAGTTCTTAATAATTATTTACATGAAAATTTTAAGAAAATATTTAAGTGAACACAGATAAAAATATATTCAATCCACATAATTAATTTTTATTTTTATTTCTATTTCCTATATGTTGAAGTCAATTTATAATTTATTTTTATTTTTATTTTGGAGGCTGTAGCAAGAAAAAATGTTGTAAGATTTACCGGTTTAAAATATATATTACACGATAATATATTAACATAAAATTGTTCATTTTTTACTGAATAATCAAATTACATAGAATAAAATGTTATAAAAAAAATTCAAATTTTAAATCAAACGTATTTTCTAGTTTTTTGTTTTGAGAAATAATTTTTCATAATGATGAACCAAATGCGTTTTTACTAATCTTAAAATAGACTTTCAAAATAGAAAACTGAAAATGAACTCAAAACTTAAAATTGAAACGCAAACTAAACGATCTTGAGTTGTTTGGCTGCCGTCTAAGATATGCTTAATGAAAAAAGCCTTTTTAAGTTATTTTAGAGAAGTTCCAAATTGAAGCTTTTCTAAAAAGCTCTAAATTCAGTTTTTATAGAAAGTTGATATCTACATTAATTTTCTTTATTAATTTGCAGTAAAATACGAGCATATCAATTTTTCATATACATCAATTTGTATACAATTTAAAGATTATTTTTGAACGATGAATTTGACTCTTAAATTTTTTTTATTTGTTATTACTTTCATTTGTTAGCGTGCGATATATTTCAGAAATAAATTTAAGATGATACAAGAAATTATATCATTTCATGTTTTATGATATTTGATATGTTATGTGTCATATTTTAGCGTCTCTAACATATAAATTTGAAATAATACAATTTATAATGAAAAAATTGTGTTATGACAATTTAATTAAAATATTTGATTTAACATTTTTTAAAGAAATAATATTTAGTTGAATAATTATGCAGTATATAGAATTAATAAATTAAAAAGCACTACAAATTATGCTCAATTTAATGTCTACAACACTTTTTTATTGGCAATCTCAGCGTTTTTTTGGTAGTAACTATTTTTGGAAAAACTCTAAAAGTTCTATTGATAAAAGCTCTACATACTCACAACATTTGTGCCAAACGGACCCTTAGTCTTCAGGATTTCTCGCTTGTAAGACTAACTCAATCTAAGTAGTTTAATACTCCCAACTAAAATTTATTGAGAATAAGATTTAGTTCTTTGTTGTTTGTTGATGCGTAATCCTCCATTGAACTGTACATACGTGGCATTTTGTTCTTTCCAAGAATGGAACAATAGTTAGTGGAGACAAGTAGGATGTCTTGAAAGGTTGGTCCCCCACAACCTAATCCGGGCTATAAAACCTTTATATACAAGACAAGATCAATTAGTGATTCAAAATTTTGCTGCCTCATCATCTAAGGATATCGATAGAGGCATAAACGAGAAACTAGCACATAGAAACAAGATTTGATGGAGGTTTTATGTCTTTTTCTCCTAGCAATGTTTGTCCTATGGACCCCCTTTGTTTCTTGTAACTAATTTGAAGTTCTTCCCCACAGTGCAAACTTTCAGTTGCTCGCAGAAATGGGAATCCTTAATTTGATGGTCTATTGTTCACACAATATGTCATGAATTGTGACTAGGCCTAGAGAAGGGAAGTTCTGGAAATTTTATTTTCAGGAGGTTAGGTTTTACGTCTTCCGTAAAATTTTGTAAGTACAACTTTTTGTTACATAATTAAAATATATTTTGGCCATTGGGTGATATTAAGGTGGTGGTAGTATGAAAGAAAAGAGGGGTCATCTAATATGGTTGGTGTCGTGAGTGGTACTGGATTTAGGGTATGTTTAGTAAGAGTTTTGAAAAGTCAAAAATTGATTCTGAAACTAAAAAACTATTTTGAACATACTTGGATAATTTTTTGAAAGTATTTTATCCTACTAAAAGAGTTCTTAGAAAAAGCCGACTTAAGCTAATTTGTCCGTAAAACTCTTCTAAAACAAGTAAAAGCAATAACAGAAACCCTACCAAATAGGTTCTTAGTGATTTTGTACATTTTAGTAGGGCCAGCAATAAATGGAGCGAAGTCACAAAAAATGATTCATGTAGCCCATCTCTAAATTTATAGGAATAATGCTTTGTTGTTATGGAGTAGTATTCGTTTATTGGAACAATAACAAGGCAGCAATGGCTGAGTCAAACAAATGGTGAGCCATGGTGGTTGCCCATGCTGGTTCAGTCGAAAAATTTGTTTTCTCATACATTGAGCGGCTGTTGAGCGTTCGTCATAGCTTAAATGGATCCGCCCCAACTCAGATGAATTCCTGAATCTGCTACTAAACAAGGGTGTAATGAAATGCAAGAGAAGAGGTTCATAATTTCTATTGTTCAGCAGTGGCATATCTAATAATTTAGAATATTTAGCATATCTAGCAATGAACTAAGTACTGGAGAATAACTAATTTAGCTGACTACAATTTATTAAGAGCAATGCTTAATTTTTTGTTGTTATTAAACAAGTTGATAGTATCAAGCTTATGGGTGAAATGCAAGACATCATATTAACATGTTTGTTTCCCATCACGTCTAGTTTGGTGCAAGCTCTTGCCGACACTCCTCTTGAAAAACGAAACAAAAGCAAAACATGATTTACAAGGCTCGGTTTGTTGGCCTTACAAGTGTTCGAGTGCCTTTTCTTATTAAGTCATTTTGAAGAGCAACTTCCGCCTAATTTGCCAATAGTGTCTGATAGTCGTGATAGAAATTGTCTCATGATTGTTATGGAGAAGGGAGGTAGTCCTATCAAGGCCGTTGAATGAATTATTACCTTCTCAATATCGACGGTTTTCTATGATATTTACCAACAATAAGACAATAACTTGTGGGGTGGGGGGCCATCCAGCAGAACTTTAAAAGCAGAGTTCAGTGGGTGAATCTACGAGTTAAAGCGAAACTTTAGAGCCCTATAAGCCACTTTAAAAAATAAGTGTCCTCGAAGTTATAAGAACATTTTGAAAGAATCTCCATGGTCTAATGCGTAACATTGTGTTATGAACACATTGGTTAAAACTCATTTTCAAAACCGATTTGCGCTCAAAGTCCTAGCCAGGTGACTCAACACGACTAATCTTTTGCTGGTAGTAGCCTTTTCAAGTCGCACCATTTGCTAGTCTCTAAGAAGTCATGTTCTACGTTCTAAAACTACTTTAACAACACAGATAGAACTCAGGAATGAAACTAACCTACAAAACAAGCATATCTTAAGCAATGTGAAACTTAAAAGTTGTCGTTACGGTATTTTTACCGCATCCTAAAGTATTAGAATTACTAGCACCATTGGTGGACCAAGCATCAATGGTGTTGGAGAAAGGCTTCACAAAATGGAATAACAATTGTCACAAAAGAACAAAAAGAGATAATGGAAACATGTGAGGGCCCTTTAAAGCCATAAGAAATTGCTGCACCATCCTTCAACAAGATGCCAAAATATCCTCTTTTCTTATCATATACATAATCAAAAATGATTCATTAATTTACATTTATTTTTCCAACACAATTTTATTTCCTAAATAAAAATTAATAAAAGTATGATGATTAATGATTCATACTATCAAGAACTGAACTGTCTCATAAATATGAAATTATTGCTGCAAATAAATACAATGGGGAAGAAAATTCTGGTTACAAAATGTCTTGGAACACATGAATTTTCAATATTTTTTGTTTACATACAGAAATTTTCTGGTTACAACAGCAAGACTAATGCAATATTAGATGTTCAAATGATAACAAAACAAAGATTGTATTAACAAGTACTGATTGATCTTTTGCAGTATAGAATTGCTTCATTGATTGAGCTCTCAATGTCAGCGCAAACATTACAAGAATACGAAGAACTTATTCGTGGTGATTCTCGTGGAGAACTTTTTCGACTCTCATTCTTCTTCAGTCCATAATAAACATCGTTTTTATTGCCTGTTTCTCCAAAATCAGCCCAATCAACCGCGGAATAAGCTGTACTCGGACGAGGAGATGCCTGGAGGGAATTGTTCCAACTCTGAACTTCACAAACTTTTCTCTCAAGATCGTCCACTCTAATGTTTTTTCTAGAACGAGCTAAAGTTTTATAGAATGGCAAAACAAATCCAAAACACTTCTGCAACACTCCTTTCGATGATTTCCTCCATTTTCCGAGAAGAAAATACCTAGTACTCCTAGGTTGTCCAGGAAATTTCTTTTCTAGTGACCCTTCTGGAAGCAGTTCACATCTACTCCTCATAGAATAAGAAGAAATAGGTGTGCCACGAGCCGAAGTTGAGGTATTAAACGCCTCGGATTTGGATCTTTCAAAATATATAGGCATAATACGGCCATCAGAGAAAATTTCATCAGCATGAGCTAGGGAAAATGGGGATGCTGCTACGGGAAAATCAAATTTGAAATTCTGTTCTTTCGATCCAACTTCAATCGAATTCCCCGAAGATGTTTTGAGGGAATTGAGAAAGAAATCAGAAGATGGATTTTTGTTTACTAACCAACTGTACGAAAAACTTTCAGTGGCTAGGGGATTAGAATTTTCCATGTTTATAGAAAAATATAGTTTTGATATGAAAATACAGATGAATGCTTATATATATACTAAATGGGGATGGAACTCATGTGAGAATTTTTCACATTGACCACAATATATAGTATGGTTCATGGTACCCACAACTGCATGGATCACACACACAAAATTGTGTGTGTGTGAAAAAAAATTCAGCATCAACACATGGCATGTTACATGTTTATCTAACACCAATTTGGTCAACTATATTTTAAATTAGCTACATTTTTATAATTATTGTTAATGCCATTCCTTGTGAAGTATGAGACATGAACATTATTTCTCTTCAGAAGCTTTCATTTGAGAAATGAATTAATCCTTTCTGCTCGAGCTTTTATTGTGGACTATTTATGAATCAGCAGAAAATAGAGTGGAAATGGCAACGAGTGACTTGGTACTCATTAAATTCAACCAATAGGCCTAAATTTTATGTTGTGTTCACTATGATTTATATGTTGTTTTTGTTGGTTGCTTTATGTCATATCCATCTCCTACATGGTAGGCAGGTGGAATAACTAACGCGCAGATGAACGGCCTAGGCAATGAATGCACGTACCTAAACCAATAAGGCCAACCACTTCATCACTACTGAGCATACATATAGAACCAACAACTCTTCTCGCCAAGGAGTACGGAAGCTATTCCACTGCCTTTGTACGACCTCAGCTTCGACCAGCTTGATGACAGATTTTGGCCGAATATTCATATGTGCTAACCTACTGCAACAAGGGCCTAACCACTCTTGTGCAACGGTAACAAGACATAGCTTGATAGCTAATGCACAGGTATGGCTCATATGACCGTGGCACATAAATGGTTGTAAGCCTTAGCGTCCTATCTAAATTCCTATAAATATAAGACACGTTTGTCAAAACTTTCTATTTCTCTTTGCTGAAACAACTATCGATTGACTTTAAGCATCAGAGTGCTCCCAGCCATCACTACAGTCTACAGCCACTAACATTTGCTCTTGTACAACACTTCAGAGTTTTTAGCTCTTGGTATCGGTTGAAAGGTACAACCGTCCAAATAGATTTTGACTTCTACGCATATCATGGTTTCTTTGTAAGAAAATAGTGGCAATCTTGATTGATTCAAATGGAGAAAAAAATGCAGGCTTTTAAAATAAGTGATAAATATTCAAGAAGTCCCTACCAGAAGGTAAAAAGAATAGAATACAAACTGTCAATATACTTGGCATGGTGCAGAATGTTGGACTCTACCCGAGAAGCAAGATTAAAATAAAAAATCTGTGTTGTAAAGAACTAAATAATGAACAACAATGGGTCCTAAAGGAGGTACTTTAAAATTCACAGTTCTTTCTTCTTATATAATTCAAAAGTTTTTGTTGAAATTATTATGGGAAAATGCTAAAGAATAAGGAATGGACCATGCATTCAGACAATGATAGCCATTGCCTCATACATTTATTTAGTATAAATTAAAGGTTGTCTATCTCATGCTTTCTAGAACATCAAAATTTACCTGCTTAAATTTACACAGCTAGCTGTGGCTAATCTGCTGGATTGTATATTTCAATATCATAATCATAAACATAAAATAAGAAAAAAATTATGTATATTAATTAGAAAAATCAAAATACAAAAAGATTACTTTTTCTTACTTTGAAATAAAAAAAGTTACTTAGTGCTTGTTTAGGGTCATTTAAAAAATTGCTAGATAGCCGAAGTGAAAGTCAAAATTTAATTTTAATTATACATTTAACGGTATCACGACTTTATCCTTTTCAACAACACAATTCATTAATTTTTTATCAAAATCTGATAAAACTTTTTTCAAAAGCTTTGTCAATCAACCCTTTAATTTAAAAGTAACACCTTATGTAACTGTAGAATAACTTACTATAAAAGATTATTTATTTTATTATGAATGTACTTATAAGGGAACTCACGAGTAAACTTTTTAAGCATTGCCAAACATAGTGAAAATAAATCGATGACGAAAATTCTATGAATCTCAAGAATATTGAAAGAATACTAAGAACTCATACAATATTTGTGACTATAAATTAGAAATATAAAAAGTCTTGGTTATAAAGTTAGATAAACGTTTTATATTAATTAAACGAGTACAAAATTATAGAAATAATAAAAGAGAATTGAAAAAAACTTCATGGAGCTGCTATTTACATCCACCATTATTATATGAGTCTTGTTATATGTATATCAAGTTTGACATTATGCGAGATGATATTTTTTTACATTAATTTTAAGAACGCTCTTTTCAATCAATGACAAGATTTCCTATATATATGAGGATGTCATCTGAGATGTCAATGAGGAATGTACAAACACATTAAACTTTATTATATGTCTATCCCACTCTATATCTGTCCTATCAAAATTTTAAAAATTACTATTTTCATCATCATCACATCCCAATATTGTCCTTATTAAATTCATTTATCTTAACACTATATATCCATACCATTTTTATATATTTATCCCATCATAATTATTTCAATCATTTCATATTTCTATCCATACCATTTTATACCTATACATCCACATCATTTCTACATATTTATCTCACAGTTTTATATATTTATTTTATCATAACGCTTTTATATTTTCAATCATATCCATCAATATGAACTGTCAAATTTCTTTACTCGTTTTGATAATCTTTGCAGATTAGCAACCATTGTTTGAATTTAAGAAAATAAAGGAAAAAAAAATCAAATTCTTGTTTTGATAATCATAACGAAAAGATAATCCCAACAAAAAACTCAAATAATTCGAAATGAAAATTTCTTACTGATCCTACTTGAATTCAAAAGGCACATTATCAAATAATCCAAACACAAATTAAGAAACTTTCACGTACTAAATTTGTTTAACACAATAAAAATGTAATCCTTACTTTTTAAAACTCTTATTCATATATTTCTATGTATGCATGTATTTACTATAATGGTGTCTCTTCTATTGTTGTTTTGACTTTATTTGAAGAGGTATATATTTTATAAATATTAGGGTTTTATAAAAAGGTCAAAAAGAATTTAATAAAAATATGTATTAGTGAATGAATTTAAAATGATATATATTTATTTAATTTTATATGTCTTTTAAGTATATTTACATAAGGTTAAAAATAAAATATAATTTTCTTTTTAAAAGTGGATATATATATATATATATATATATATATATATATATATATATATATATATATAAACTGTACCCAAAAATCAGTATTATAAAAGGCGACGCCCAATATATATATATAACAATGGTGGATGTAAATAGTGGCCCCAAACTTCACGGCATTGACCCCATTCCAAGAGCAAGAAAGATCCCGTTCTTTTCAAGCTTAAGAAATTGTAATATATATGGAAATAAAAGAGCAAAAGTAGCAGACAGGGGTCCCTATTCCTTGGGGAAATTAACAGAAATGAAAGGTACCAAGGTTGAAGGACCAAAAAACAAGAGTTGAAACAAGACACAATCTGTCAATATAGTTTTCTGTTCAATGCATTACTAATTGTGACATATGATGCCAAACTTTCAAAGATTTCAAATTTGTGTACATTCATCCCGATTGCTTTTCATATTAAGTAAACACGTATTTTTGGGTTCTGAAAAAATTGTCAAATGGTGAATATTAGGGGTTAATTATTTGAATGGTCACTGAACTATATCCACTGTTACTACCGTATAATTGAACTTAAAAATATATCTTAATGGTTACTGTACTATACACCGTGTTACACATTCATCATTAAAGTGAAAAAAATCATTAGGTTCAACAAACGACAAACTTGAGCAATGAATGGATAATACGGTGCATATTTCAGTTACCATTGAGATACAATTTTAAGTTCAATTATTAAATAGTAACAAATGATATATTTCAGTCACCATTCAAATAATTAGAATTAACCTAATGGTTACTGTACTATATCAAGTATTACTACTTAATAGTTGAACTTAAAAATGTATCTCATTGATATTGAACTATGTATTGTGTTACCTATCCGTTACTCATGTAGGAAGATTGGTTTTTCATAACAAACGGTGTAAACTTGAGCAATGGATGGGTAATTAGTTCAGCGACGATTGAGATACAATTGTAAATTTAATTATTAAGTCATAATGACTAGATTAGTTCAATCACCATTTAAATAATTAGAAGCATATGATTCTTAGCACGGTCCATATAAACAAAGAAGGTATCCCCAATAAAGCCAAAAATCAAATTCAAATGTAAGATCATCTCAAACACATGAACTAGAAAAGTGCACCCAATGACCTCCTCCTTTCATCAAAATCCAACCTTGCATTCATAATACTATCAAACCTCCATTGACAGTTCTCTCACAACCACAAAATAGACGTAAAATTATGCCGCACAATATTATAAAACTGTGTGTAAAATAAACTAAAAGATCTGACTAACCAAAAATACATAGAGATTGGAGAGGAGGAGGAGGAGGGGAGAGACACAGAGAGAGAGATGGAGGAGGGAGAACAGACCTGATGGATTGGTGGGTACATAGAATTGGTGAGAATAGGGCTTTCAAGCAATTCAGTGATGCTTGCGGGGCTAATTCCTCCATCTCTCCCCTTCTTTGAACTATACACGGTGTTACCTATCTATCGCTCAAGTCGACACCGTTTGTTGAACCTAACTCCCACTTGAGTGATGAATGGGTAACACAATCTACTGTTCAGCAACAATTGAGATACATTTTTAAATTTAGTTATTAAGCACTAACACTTGGTATAGTTTAGTGACTATTAAGTTAATTCTAATTATTTGAATAGTAACTATTCTAATTGTTAGTACTTAATAATTGAATTAAAAATGTTTTCTCAACGGTCACTTGAACTATTCACCGTATTAATCATCCATCACTTAAAGTTGATGCCGTTTGTTTAACCTTACAAATGGAGTATGAACCTCAAGTAGCGTACTTCTCTCTCACCTTTCTTAGCAGTTAAGTTTCGGACGACCAAAATACCATGGCCTACCAATCCTGCCTGTGTTTAGTGTGTAATGAACACAATTTGTACCATTATCAATTCTTATAAAACCCAACTTCAGAAGACGACATCAAATCCATTCTTAGCATAAACCAAATTGAAAGGATATAGAGAGTTAGACATCAAGAAAATCAACACTCCGTCTTAAGGGGTTTTTTTTTTTTATTATTTAAACTAGCCATCCCTTTAAATATTTGATAATAGTTAAAGGGTTGGTTTTTAGGCGTGAATATATTTGATTAATTCTTCTGTTTCTTGTTCTTGTTATCATAAAAAAATGGGTGATAACCAAACGAAATTCATTACATATGATGAACTAAAGAATCATAACAAGGCTAATGGATTCTATCCAGGGAAAAGTTTACAATGTTACAGATTGGGCTAAGGAATACCCCGTCAAGGGATAAAATCCCACATCGAATAAAGATGAAAAACATAGATCAACTTATAAGAGTTTGTGCTACTCTTTTTAACAATGACCTTTTAAAATGGAGCCTCAAATCTTAACGTGGTATCAGAGCTCATCAAGCTCCAACAAGCAATTCGATCCGATTAAGACTAAAAAAAAAATTGAGCACGCAAATTTCAAGATTGGTATGCTCAAACGAGCTAGTATCTTGCGAGGGCATGTTAAGGATAAAATCTCACATTGAATAAAGATGAAAAACATAGATCAATTTATAAGAGTTTGGGCTACTCTTAACAAGTTTGACCTTTTAAGATGGAACCCCAAATCTCAACATACCCTGGTGGTGATATCCCACTCTTGAATTTGTCTGGACAGGATGTAACTGATGCGTTCATTGCTTTTCATCCAGGTAGTACATGGAAATATCTAGATAAATTCTTTACAGGGTATTATTTGCAAGATTTCCAGGTTTCTGAGGTTTCCAGGGATTATAGAAAACTTGTTTCTGAGGTTTCGAAAGCTGGGATGTTTGAGAAAAAAGTGCTTGGAATGATTTATTCCCTTTGTTTTCTCGCATTTTTGATATTCACGCATATTTATGTTGTTTTGTGTTGTGATAGTTTCTGGGTTCATATGCTTTCTGGAAGTGTTTTAGGATTTTCTTGGATGTAAAATAGCTTATTTGGGTCATGATTCGGGGCATTGTCAAATCAAGATTAGTCATGGATTTAATAAATTTGTGCAAATTCTAACTGGTAATTGTCTTACCGGAATCAACATTGCTTGGTAAGTGGACTCAGAATGCCCACCATGTCTCATGTAATAGCCTTGATTATGATCTTGATCTTCAGCATCTGCCACTTTTTGCGGTTTCTTCAAGAATGTTTCAATCGTTTTCATGGAAGAAAACTCACATTTGATTAAATGGTAAGGTCTTTTGTGAGTTATCAGCACCTGACATTCTATCCAGTAATGTGCATCGCAAGAGTCAATCTTTATCTTCAGACGTTCTTGCTCTTGTTTTTGAATAGAAAAGTGCATATTCGAGCCATGAACATATTGAGAATTCTTGTTTTTTGGACCTGGTTCCCTTTGCTTGTTTCTTACCTGGCCAATAGGAATGAAAGTGTGTTGATTGTCCTAGCAAGCTTTTGTGTCACTTCTATTCAGCACGTACAATTCTGTATGAACCATTTCGCTGCAAATGTGTACTTGGGATCACCCAAGGGAAAAGAATGGTTCGAGAAACAGACAAGTGGGACAATTGACATTGCGTGCTCATCTTGGATGGATTGGTTCTTTGGTGGATTACAATACCAGCTTGAACATCATTTGTTTCCTAGGTTACCAAGGTGTCATTTGAGGAAATTTTCTCCGATTGTCCAGGAATTATGCAAGAAACAAAGCTAGCCTTATAGGAGCTTGTTCGGATACTAAAGACACTCAGAACTGCAGCCTTGCAGGCTTGAGATATCACCGGCCCTGCCCTAAAGAATTTGCTATGGGAAACTGTTAATACTCATGGATGATGATTCAGGGGAGCTTGTGGATCTTGTAAAATTTACTTGGTTAAGGTCCTAGTGCTTCTTAGAATGTAAGGTGATTAGGAATCTTTTTATAATGTGTTTCAATTTGTAGTCAAATGAGAAGATTGTTAGGAATATAGCCCTTCAGGCTAAATCTTGTTTCGTCGCATTGAGACTTTCTTAATTCAATAAAAAACATGATTTTACCATGCAATTTTTTGAACATTAAAGGACCTCTTTGTTAAGTTGTAGAACCTAATTATTGCCACTTCGTGGAGCTGATCGTGAATCAACCTCCTCAGTGAGGTCGCCGTGGGGTTGGAAGGGGACAGGCGCCGGATGAAATTTTAGTTAAAGACTTTATAGGAATCTGTATTCTTGTAAAATTCAATTTTGCCCTAATTTATCTTATAAAGAGGGAGCAATCGTTAGACTTTATGTATTATCATCAAATAGAGAGAGAGAGAGAGAGAGGTTAGAGGAGATAAAATTGATATTTTCTCTTATAATTTTTTTTTTTATCATAGTGAATTACTACAGCGACGGGAGATGATGTAGTCTCACATTGAGGCGAACCTCTATAAATCTTGCGTGTTCTTGATTGTTTATTTTCTTTCTTTAAATTGATTGATCTCGACGAGATAGGATTATGGTCTATAATTCTCAACACTATAGTTATATGGGAAATTATAATCTCATGTATGGTTTATGTTGTTAAGATTTGGAGTTCCATATTAGAAGAATAACCTTATTAAGAGGAGTAGTTCAAACTCTTTATAAATTGGTTTAAGTTTTTATCTTTATTCGATGTAAAATTTTATCTCTTAATATGCCCCCACAAGATGGTGGCTTATTTGAGCAGACCAATCTTGAAATCCACGTGCCCATTTTTTTGAGTCTTAATTGAATCGAATTGCTTGTTGGAGCTTAATGGACTCTGATACCATGTTAAGGTTTGGAGTTCCATCTTAAAAAGGTCAATCTTATTAAAAGAAATAATCCAAACTCTTTATAAATTGGCCTATGTTTTCATCTTTATTCGATGTAGGATTTTATCCCTTAATGTATGTCTAGAAGATGTAATTCATATCTCAAGAAAGGAGTAGTCATGACCATTACAGACGCATACTTTCAATGTATGTTCTCCTTCTACTTTGTCTAGATATAAATTGGTCTCAGTTCAAGATAAGGGCCGGCTGCCCCATGCGTAGCTACCATTGGAGGATATCTAGGAAAATTGAGTTTTTAGAGGCTGCAGGTGATTGATTTAAACAAAGAGAAGATCAGATCTATGCAATTTAGGCAATCCTAAATTTATACGGCCATGGTATGTGGTTTGTCATGATTATAACGTTCTAATTGTGTTCCGTTTTCGAAAAATTTTAAACACTCCACGCTTCTCTGTGTCTCTTGGTGTTCGACTTTCCAATAGACATGCCAATAAATTTGTTCATAGCATCCCATATATTCTTTTATATCCTGATATTCAATTCGTAAACAATAACACACAAAACATACAGAATCCAGTGAATAGTAGTACAGACTTTAGACATAGCTTTTAATGGAAGAGCTGTATCCAGTTTGATCATCATAGTACTTGGACCACAGCATAACACCTCCATATTTAGTAGAACCCTTAATAGCTGGAAGAACGGTCGAAGTAAGATCAGCCACCGGGATGAAGCCACTTCCAGTGGCGTCTGGAGCTGCAGGTAGTCCTAGGAAAATATTAGTTGCAGGAATAGACGAAATCCATTCTTTCCATGCATTCTTCAGATTTGAAATATCTCCAGAAGTGTTTTGGCAAGGAGGGTTATTGTAAAACTGAACCCAAACATAGTCGAAAAGGCCAGTTTTCAAGGCATCCCCGACCCAAGCATCAGGAAACGGGCATTGAGAAGCAGCAGTTAAGTACACCTTCTTACCTCGTGTGCTATATTTAGAAAGATACCGAGCAGTTCATCCCAGTGTTGAGACGTTCCACCTTCGATATCGAAGTCATCACATCCAAAACAGCGTTCCCTAGAGGGCAAGACGAAGATTTCCCTCCCAAGAAGTTGTTCCAAAGGTAAGTTGCCAAATCCCTTGCATCCTGAGTCGAGGTGAGGGTATACCCTCGGGCCTCTCCTCCAATCGAAAGTATCACTTTGATTCCGTTGGCTTGACATGAATTTATATCGGAACTCAATCCAACACAAGCGTTGCTATATGGATTGCAGTGTCCGGCTAGATTGATCATCGGTTTCTGGCCATTGCCAAACGTTGCAAGAAACGCGAGAATCACAAATTTGTAGTTTCCTGTGACACAGGTTTCAGCCAGTGTCCCTTCATTCCCATTCTGTACCCAATATATAGCAATTCCTCCAGCTTCTGAACCCACCACAAGTTTAAGCATTAGCAATGAAAGGAATGCTACAGACATTGATTTTCTTATAGCCATTTTATTCCTTTACTATGATGTTTTAGCAGAACACTATGTTTCTTCTTCTATGCTGAACCACTGCAAAGCACTACTTTTATTTTATGTTCATGTTATTGTTGAATTATATTACTTATGATTATTGTTTACATTTGTTCTGTTAATTTATAATTTATCTACACACAAATCACCCATTTTTTCCAACAAATAGGACTCTCCTTATTGTAATGAAATACACAAGAAGTTTTACAGTTTTCTTTCTTTCTACGTTAATTCTATCATAGTATCAGAGACAGTAATTGCATTAAAAAATTTTGTGATTAAATTTGGCGCCTTGTTACTTTGTCCCTATGCCAATACTTGTTCGAACCACAAATCCCATAGAAGTTCACTATAATATTGTCGTCCTATTTTATCTTTGGGGTGCCAAAATTCGATTCTACATTGAATTCTGAGTTCATTACCACCAACTTTTCTAAAAAGCCAACGTCTCTTGCTCTAGCACACACCGCCTGCATGTTGCGCTTAATTTAACAGCTACACGTGCCTCCAGATCATATGTCTCCACCACACATGCTACTCATGCGCCGTCACGCTCATCCACGCACCAAGGGTGTTGAAGTTCTTGCATGGATCGTCAAAAATCACGGGTATTAAGAGAAAAATTGACTTTCCTCTAGGATTTTTTTCTCTCCTCTGTTCTTCTCTTTTATTGCTTTGCTTTTTTATTCTGGTATTTTTTATTGCAGATTTTTTTTTTATTTTTTCATAGAAAAACTAAAAAAAACCACGTAAAATAGACACTACTGGATAGAATTAAACAAAAGAGAGAAGTTAAAATAATGTGTATTATAGTTTCTATAATTATCTAATAGTACATATCAAACATTAGCTTAATTAATTTAACTCACATATACTTGCAAATGTACAAGAGCTGTAACAACCAGTGAAAACCATTAAAAATACATTGTCTCATCATCACTCAAAGCTATCTCTTGAGTGCATCACTTGGCAGATTTTGTATCGGAATCATGAACAATATGCGACATGTACGACACCACATCTAGGCTACTCAGCAACTGAATTGTAGACACGCATAACTGAAATATCATAATTATAATGAGTTTTCGAGTATAAATTCAAGATTAGCCGAGTTCAACCACAAGTCACTTAAAATGGTGAAACACCATTTCACTTCAAATAAAACAGGAAAAGGGATCAATATTTATTCATAATAAAATACACACAAGATGCAGAATCCAGTGAATAGTAGTAAGATTTTAGACATGGCTTATAATGGAAGAGCTGTATCCAGTTTGATCATCATAGTACTTGGACCACAGTATAACACCTCCATATTTTTTAGAACTCTTAATAGCTGGAAGAACGATTGAAGTAAGATCAGACACTGGGATAAAGCCACTCCCACCAGCCCTGGGGCTGCAGGTAGTCCAAGGAAAAACTTAGTTGCAGGAATTGAAGAAATCCATTGTTTCCATGCATTTTTTAGATTGGAAATATCTCCAGCAGCATACTGGCAAGGAGGATTATTGAAAAACTGAACCCAGACGTAGTTGAAAAGACCTGTTGTCAGTGCACCCCGACAAAACCATCAGGGAATGGGCATCGAGGAGCAGCGGTTAAGTACACTTACCTCGGGTGCTGTACTTAGAAAGATACCTCGCAAGTTCGTCCCAGTGTTGTGAAGTTCCGCCTTCAATAACGAAGTTAATCCCATCTAAAACAGAATTCCCAAGAGGGCGAGATGAGGATTTCCCTCCCAAGAAGTTGTTCCACAAGTAAGTTGCTAAATCCCTTGCACCCTGAGATGAGGCAAGGTTATACCCTCTGACCCCTCCTCCAAGTGAAAGTATCACTTTGATTCCTTTGGCTTGATATGATTGTATATCGGTAGTCAATCCGACTCATGTGTTACCAGATGGATCACAGTGTCCAGCTAGATTGATCATCGGTTTCTGGCCATTTCCGAAGGATGCAAGAAACACAAAGATCACGAAATTGTAGTTGCTGTGGCACAGGTATCAGCCAGTGTACCTTCATTTCCATACTGTCCCCGGCATATGGCAATTCCTCCAGCTTCAGATTCCACCACTATTATTAGCGATACCAGTGAAACAATTGCTAGAGAAATCGATTTTTGAAGTGCCATTTAAGACTTGACTACTATAGATTGCAATTATCAATAATATTATTTGTTTTGTGCTGAATCATTACACAGGTGAGTGCCTTTTATAGGCACGAAGAGGATTCTGCTAATACAATATCTTGCTGATGCTTGAAAGTGATGCAAAGTGAAGCAACAAAAACATGAGACAAATTAAAAAAAGAAAGAAAGAAACTCGTTGATTCTATAAATACTCGAGTGAAAGACGAAATCCGTGCCCATCTTCATCAGATAACTACTGTTTTGGCTTATGCCTGGTATGCATGGATGAACTATCAGTCAATTTTAGCTGATCTAATACTATACTAAAGGAAATTGTTTAAGGTAGAAGCAGTTTGAGAATGTGAATCTTTCCAGCTAAAACTGGTTTCTTTTAGAAGATATTATGTCCTTTAGCTTCTGTTTTAATGATCTTGCATAAAGTTTAGCTGTTGAACCGATTCCCATAGTAGCAATCAAATGTTTATCTTGAATAAAAATTGGCAAGATCCTGCAGAGGGTTAAGCCAGAGGTTAAGATGTGAGGTCAGTGGTCTGATGCCAGAAACTAATGAGCACCGAAAGCCATGTACACAAACATGTAGTTAACCTTGTGACACAATCAACCCCGAATACTTAGATCGAATATATTGATTTTACTAATACATGAGGAAGTAGATGTACTCAGTTAATTTCTGTACAGTAAATGGCCAAGTTCTTAAGCCATATTCAGTATCAACACCATACAGATTTGATGCAATTCAAAATTTCTGGTGCTTTAAACGTGAGTAAGAAGTTCGAGATTACCCTGGACATATGCCTTTAAGTTACCAAGCAACGTCGACTTAAGAATTATGCGAAGACCAGTTCAAGTTCCAATCAGGATATACGGTGTGAACGTGATGTTATACATAGCTTTTCGCTGTTTCAATTAACCCGGGGTTGTAAAAGAGAAGCGAAGTAATGCTTAATTCCCGATAGCGTGTGATAATCCTCGAATCAACTAATAGTACTTAAAACTTTCAGGGTCTATTCGGAGCAATGTTATGAACTCGGCGTTCATAGATTTTTCCATTCTTATCAAGGTCATATTCTGAAGTGCCATCACATTGGCCTCAGCTCTCTCAAGGAACTCTTGTGATGCCATGAACACTCCAACAAATCGTTATCATATTCTCCACATGCTGCTACACACTTATGATTTCTCAACTGACACAGCTCTAAAAAATATCCTTCTATGAAATCTTAATGCCCAATAGATTGACTTTTAGGTTACAATACCAACAAAATTGTTGAGTAGATCTTTGAGTTTAATATCATCCCTGAGGAAAAACAGGACAAAACATGATAGAGTATGAACGATCCAATTTTGGCAAATAACCAAATAAATGCATCATAAGATACATATCATAAAGTTGGAGATGCCTCAAACAATTTATGCAATTGGATTTATTGTTTGTTTACTGGGTTATAAACATTAGTATTAGTTAGCAAACCTTAAATTATTTTAACTACAATTTCCAACAGATTATAGAATGAATCTCAAGTTTTATAATGTATGGTTTAAATTCAAGCTACCCTAATCAATGACATGATATAGGCACGTATTGACATACCCATATATGGAAAATTGAACTAGAGGATTTATATACTCGTATATTACCACAATTCGATTAATATTCAAAGTTTTCATTATGCTAAAGAGCCATCAATCCTTTAATATTCTCATAAAGGTAGTTTAAATAAAACTATGCTATGTAAGCCTCCACCGCCTCCCCTCTCAACCTTGCTCTCTGGTTTCCTAAAAGGTGCAGTGCTCCCCTCATTTTGTTTTAAGGCAGTATACTTTTCTTGAAATTAATCCCAGAGAATAGGTGAGTAGTATGTCAATTTGAATCACATTCATGAGAGTCCCCAAGGGCACTGATCAACATTATAACAAAATGGATTTAAGGTTTATTTGAAATTGTATTATCTTGCACTGATATATGATAGACATTGATCATTCAGTTGATTATGAAGCCTGGAGGAGAGGTGTAAAGTGGACCAACCTTGTTGGCCCCGCACACTTTGGGGGTCCAACCATCACGGTTTCATGAGTAGGTCAGTCCTCTCTAGTGTTTGCTTCTATCAATTCATGCCAATTTCACCAGAAACAATATTTGTCAAATGTATGTTGGTTTATGAGAAACATTACGACCCCAAGCAACTCAAGAGGCATGTAGTATTAGAGGTGAAGTGCTAATAGTCTAGCGCATAAGTTACTAATGTTTCTTATGTGCCCGAGGCTCGACTCTATGCAAATGGAAATGACAACTTCCACCCTTAGAACCAACTATTTACTTGAGCAGGAATTGTACATTAAAGACAAATACAGAGCAGGCCTCATCAATCCCGGAAAAAGAACCTTAAGATTGCTCGTCTACAATAAAAGATTTGAACGTCTAACTGAAGATAAAGTTCTAAGATACATAATGTTTGATGCTCGGATTGGATATATTAACTATCTACAAGGTTACACACGAAGGCATTGTTTGGTCAATTTTCAGGTATGATTCTGGTGAAGCAGCTTTGGAAAACGAAAAATGCAATTTAAGAAACTTAAATGAGAATTTCATTCCAAACAATCTTTTCAAAACAATACCCTAATGACACGTTTAGTAAGGCATATTAAACAGTCTGAACAGTATTAAATAATAAGAAGAAGTTAAATTATTGGGTATTATACTTCAAGTACGAAGTAATAGTGCATACTGAGCATGCACTTAATTCACCTCATATATTTGTCTAGAGCTGTAACAACCAGTGAAAACCTTTGTAAGTGCATATTTCATCATCGATCCACCGACAGATTTTGTGTTGAAATCGTAAACACCGCGTGACGTTTATGGTACCACGTCTAGGCTATTCAGCAACTGAATCGTATATATACGTAACTGAAATTGCACGATTATATAATGAGTTTTCAACGCTACATTCAAGAATAGCCGAGTTCAGCCTTAAGTCAGTTGAAATGGTGAAACACCAAATTCACTTCAAATAGAGCAGGAAAGGGGAACAATATGTTACGCACAATAGAATACACAGAGTTTTAGAGCCAGTAAATGGTAGAAAATATTTTAGACATGACTTTTAATGGAAGAGCTATATCCAGTTTGATCATCATAGTACTTGGACCACAGCATAACACCTCCATATTCTGTAGAACCCTTAATAGCTGGAAGAACCGTCAAAGTAAGATCAGCCACCGGGATGAAGCCACTTCCAGCGGCATCTGGGGCTGCAGGTAGTCCTAGGAAAATCTTAGTTGCAGGAATTGAAGAAATCCATTGTTTCCATGCATTTTTCAGATTGGAAATATCTCCAGCAGCATACTGGCAAGGAGGGTTATTGTAAAACTGAACCCAGACGTAGTCGAAAAGACCTGTTTTCAATGCACCTCCGACCCAAGCATCAGGGAACGGGCATTGAGGAGCAGCGGTTAAGTACACCTTCTTACCTCGGGTGCTGTACTTAGAAAGATACCTAGCAAGTTCGTCCCAGTGTTGTGACGTTCCACCTTCAATATCAAAGTCAATCCCATCCAAAACAGCATTTCCAAGTGGACGAGACGGAGATTTCCCTCCTAAGAAGTTGTTCCACAGATAAGTTGCTAAATCCCTAGCATCCTGAGACGAGGCGAGGGTATACCCTCCGGCCCCTCCTCCAATCGAAAGTATCACTTTGATTCCTTTGGCTTGACAGGATTTTATATCGGAACTCAATCCAACACATGCGTTACTGGATGGATCACAGTGTCCGGCTAGATTGATCATAGGTTTCTGGCCATTGCCAAACGACGAAAGAAACGCGAGGATCACAAAATTGTAGTTGCCTGTGGCACAGGTATCAGACAGTGTACCTTCATTTCCGTTCTGTCCCCAGTATATGGCAATTCCACCAGCTTCAGATCCCACCACTAGTATTAGCATCACCAGTGGAACAATTGCTAGAGCAATCAATTTCCGATGAGCCATTTAAGACTTGACTACTATGGATTGCAACAATCAGTAATTGTATTTGTTTTGTGCTGAACCATTGCACAGGCGAGTGCCTTTTATAGGGCTAAGAGGATTATGCTAAAACTATGATAATGCACTGTCTTGCTGATGCATGATAGTGATGCTGAAAAAAAGCAACAAAAACACAAGACAGATTAAAAAACTTGTTGATTCTGCAGATACTCGAGTCAAAAATAAAAGTTCTATTAAACAAAATTGTGACATCCGTGACCATCTTCATTAGAAAACTACTATTTTGGTTTATGCTAGGTGTGCGTGGATGAAAAGTTACTCAGTTTTTGCATATCTAATACTATACTGAAGGAAATTTGTTGAGGCAGAAGTAGTTTTAAAAAGTTATATATTTTTCAGCTAAAATTGGTTGCTTTTAGAAGATAATAATGTCCTTTAGCTGTTGTCGTTCTGATTTAGCTTGAAGTTTATCTATTTAACCTGTTCCCATGGTAGCAATCAAATGTGTGTCTTTGAAAATAACACAGGCAAGATTATGTGGACAAACCTTTATTTTGTATGTAGTGACCAAATGTAGATGTAGTTGTCAAACATTATTTTAATATTTTATGCAGAAAACAGATGAAATTACTTGGAAAGACCAAATGATTTAACTTAAAAGGTGTCAAAATGTGATGGTCAGCCTAGACCTATCCACCAAGCACATGGGCGGCACGGTCAGGGCTTACATCTAGAAAGGTTTCAGCCAGCCTATACGGGCTTGTGGCCTACCTGGGGCCATGGATCTCGCATGCTGCATCCTTTTTTCTTTTTCATTTTTTTTTTTTTTTTAAGCTCTGGTCCCATATTGTCACAGAGAATCCATAAAGTCCCGGTGGCATTTATCAATGATCTGATACTGTTGAGCTCTTAACGAACATAATACTCATAAAAACGTAGCAAGAATGAGAATGTTAAAGATGTGCACACTATATTATAAGTAGACATTAGATATGAATATATTGAAGATGGTATCACTAGTGAATAAGTGAATAGTTGTGACGTGACTAAAGAGGCTCTTTTTCATACAAGTGATAATTTTGGTAAAACAAATTGGAAGGGGAAGGGGTTGATCATAATAAACAGTCCGTTTTAGTTATTAAAGATCTTATTATTTAGTTTTTAAGGAAATCTAGCAATGGACTGAAATGACAAACAATAATCCCTGGGACCGACCCCAAATTAATAAGAACAAATTATAGTGATTGAACTGTTTTGCAACTTTTATCTTTTGCCTCTTGGCATTCTAGAGGAAGCATAAAGCCCTACTCCAGTGGAAAGCATCACCTTGATTCCTTTATATGATTGATGACAAAGCTTAAACCAGTGTGAGCACAAAAACCATGTTCACAAACATATAGTTCCCCCTGTGGCACATTGCTCAGATCCTATATATTAGTTTTACTACAACAGTAGGAAGTAGATGTAATTAGCTAATTTACTATACAGAAAATTTACCTTATACATACAGTGGCCAAGTTCTTGAGCCAAATTCAGTATCAACACCATACAGATTTGATACGATTCAAAATTCCCAGTGCTTTCAACTTCGAACTAAGCAATTCAAAGATTACCCAGGGCATATGCCCTTACATTACCAAGCAATATCGACTTCAGAAGTTTGTGAAGACCAGGTTCCAGTGTTCCAATCAGGATATACAGTGTGAATGTGATGTTATATAAGCTATTCTGACCAAAACTTCATAATTACAAACGAACTGTGTTCTCCATCATCATTCAGCCTCAGGCCTTAGAGAATTGATTATAAGAGAACTCAAGTAATGCGTAATCCCTGAAAGGTTCTGTGATGGAACAAAGCTCCTCGTGGAAGAGGACGAGAACTCAAAGTAAGTTGGTTTTGGAGTTGAAGGGCAGCCTATAGATTGAATCAACTGCTCGACAGATAATCCTTGAAACTTTTGGGGTCCATTTCGGGCAATGTTGTGAACCCGGTGTTCATAGATTTTCCCATTCTTATCAAGCTTGTATTCTGAGGTGCCATCAAATCGGCCTCGGCTCTCCCATGGAACTCTCAGGATGCCATGAACACTCCAACGAACCATTATCATGTTTTCCACAGGCTGCCACACGCTTATGATGTCAACGGACACAGCCCTAAACAATATCCTTCCATGAAATCTTAATGCCCAAAAGATTGACTTGTAACTCTCAATACCAACAAAACTGTTGAGTGGATCTTTGAAGACAATATCATCCCTACGGCAAAGTAGAATGAACAAGTAGTAGTAAAAATTCCAATTTCGGGAAAAAAAAATATATTGATAATAAGAGATGAATTCTAAAGTTGGCGTTGTCTCAAACAATTTATGCAATTGGGCTTACTATTTTTAACTTGACTTTGAGCGTCTTTGGTTAAGCCTAAAAGAAGTAAAAGTACTTTGTTGGAGCAAGTTTATGAATTAAAATCTAAAGTTATGCAATTAGATTTACTTTTTATACTGAATTTTAGTGTCTTTTGCTAAGCCTAAAAAGAGTCAAAGTACTTTTTTTGGAAAGTAAAAACTTACTTTAACAAAGTAAGCTTATGAAATAAGTCTCCAAAAATTAATCCCCCTGTTTAGTCCCAATTTTTGAAAACTCATTTTTTCCCAAACTTATTACAAGTTTCAACCACACATTTTATGAGATCACAACTTTTATCAACTTTTCAATCACACAATCAACTTTTAACAAAATCTACTAAAAATTTGATTTTTAGCCAAGCTGGATAGGGGCTAAGTACTTCTCATAAAGCTACACTTATTTAGCAAAAAAATAAAAAATAATTAATTAATTAAAAGTAACTTAGCCCATGTTTGTCACACATTCTTTTAAAATACATTATTTCATAACTCATTTTCAATCACACATTCTTCAATAAAATAATATTTTTCATCACATCAATAACTTTTCCTTACTTTTTAACCACGCATTTCCCATCATATAACTATTTAAAATATATTTTTTCCTCAATAATATCCATCATACACACTCTTAAGCTTAGACACATGTTTGGTTAAGCACAGAAGTTACTCTTTTTGTAAGGCTTAGCCAAACATGCTCTTTATAGCTTATAATCTTAGATCAACCATACAAGCTCGTAGCTAGAGTTTTTAAAATTGGAAGTTTAGGATACTTTACACCACTATAAGCAAATGACGTTCAAATACGCATCCATGTATTCGCATGGTCAATTCAAAAGATAGAATAGTTCTTCCGAATGGTTGATTTTTTCCAATTCTCTATTGCTACAAAGTACAATGTCAGTGGTGAGTACAGTTCATAAATAGATTGAAATTGTAATTCTTAACCATTTAGTCAATGTCCTAACCAACATACAACCTTATGTCCTATTTTTCACCGACCCATAAGTGTTTCTCACTTCACTTCAAAGATTCAAGTAAAAAACTGCAGACCACTCTATCAACTACCTCCAACTATTGTATCAAAACAAGACTGATCTCCACCCTATCCGGATATATATATCCTCATTCATATCAAAATTGAGTTCACGTATATAATAAATAGCATTAGCTGACCGTGATAAGTATGGGATAAGGTTTTGTTGAGATCAGTCATATATAGATGATCATGCCCCATGTTAACTTAATTATTTCCTTCCCTCCAACTATGTTATTAACTGTCACAAAACATAATCAATCAGGAAATATAAGATTTCATGACAACCAAATTTTGAACCAAGACACCTCGTCATCAGTTTACTTTACTTGAATAACTAATGTCTACTGGTTTCTCCCTTTTAGATTTCTTCTTTTTCATTTCGATCCTATATAGGTTATGATGTTACCAAAAATCTTCACATGTTGATTCTCGAGCTTAACGATTGAGTATGATCACGAAAGAAATCTTTGGTACGTGAAACAAAGGCGTCCAGGTGTGTCTCCATTGCCCATCCGATGCTTAAGTTACTATAAATTGAATGTAAAACATATCTGAATAATGAATTGTATACAAGTATTTATAGAGTAGGAGGTACACTCCTGGTAGGGTTAGATTATCGGGTATCTTATCCTTTTGGGAGTCTTAGAATGTGTTAAAGTTCTATTAGGATATGACAAAAAAGTTCTAGTGGGATTTAACCTTATCGGAGTTGGATAAATTTGAAAATGGAAGTAGAGTCCTACTAAAGTATGTTTTTTGAAGTAGAGAAAGGGATAAAGGTAAAAATTCTAGGTGACGTGGAATTGTCACGTGCGGCAATTAAGCTCGAGGAGGACACCTTGGGAAAACTCCCAAGATGACAGGAAACAACCTCGGGCATTGTTGTTTGGGGTTGATCTAAAAATAACTATATCATTGGCCCGCGTGCATCCATGTTCGGGACTCGAGAATTTAGAATGCTCGAGGTTCGAAGATGAGATGCAGATTGCTCGAGTTAAGCATTGACTGGTTGAGGTCGAGTGAAGGAAGTGTTGATAGACTCCCGAGCACATAGATCTAGGAAAGAAATCTTATGGTTTATAAGATCAATCCTTTTACTTAAATAATTTTTAGGACTAATTTATTGCTTGAATGTACGAAGTATTTGCAAGGATGCTTGCATGGGGCAAGACTTTGAGTGCTTGCTCGTGGGAAAGGCTTTGAGGTGCATGCTCGGGGTCAAAGCTTCGAGTACATGCGAATGGGCAAGGTTTTGAGCAACTTGCTCGTGGGCAAGGCTTTGAGCGCTTGCGTGTGGACAAGACTTTGAGGTGCTTACTCGTGGGCAAGGCTATCCACAAGCTAGGCTCGCCTTCAATAATGAGAAAACAACGAGCTAAGGATCGCATTCGATAATAAGAAAACAACGAGCAAATGCTCGCCTTCATTAATAAGAAAACCGTGAGCTAAAGCTCGCCTTCAATAAGAAAACGAGTAAGGGCTCTCCTTGAATAAAGAGGATGATGGTCAAAAAGGGCTCTGAATAAGAGAAATTCGAGCTGGGCATTTTGCCAAATACATGGTGAGTGCTATGAAAATTATTGTTTTGACATATCATGAGCAAGTTCAACATATGTTCGCAAAAACCTGATTGCATCCTTGGAGTAATTTAAACATGTGTATCCCAAAAAATTAGAATCTGCAGTTCTGAATATTAATAGACACTTCGAAATAAATTTGATCTCCAAAGACAGCAAGTGTCATAAGAAAGTCATACTCCAAATCATGCCATGGAATTAAGTCTGCAGAATATAGGTACCCACATAGAAAGGACCAACAGATACTCGCTGCCAAACCATTTTTGCAAGTTAGTGAGAATAAGAGTTACTTGTAGAAACTATCCTTATAGTGGATACCTTGTTTTGACATGGATGATAAGAATTCATGGTAGAGCAAACAGGAGTAGCCGGCCGATCAATGTCAAGTGGTAGTTAATTTAACCATGGACAATAAATTTTGAAGTGGGAATAAATTGAAGTGACCTAATACATAATCCATGCATGTGCCAAAAAAGAACCAAAGGAAAATAAATCACAAGCCCAAGTTCGCTTAAACAATAATTCCAATTTTTTGAACCCATTTTGTGTATAAAGCCCAAGTATGTAAAGAAAATCCAAGAAACTACTGGCTGACCCGTCTCAACAAATAGATGGAAAGAGGCACCATCCAACCAAAAGTGTAAAAACTAGAGTTGTAAGGAAAAGGACAAATAACTTTCAAAATTAATGCTTGACATTAACATACCTCTTGTAGTGACCATTGGATAAAACCCATGAGCAAGTTAAGGGAACCAGTCAAGAGAGTATTAACTTCACAGTAACTTCCACAACAATTTGAACGGCTGAAAATATTTTGGCAATAGTTAGTGGAGGCCGGAAAACGTTGATATTATCCAACTGTCGCCGCTCTTGAGAGCTACCTCTATTTCTTTCACGTTTTTGTGTTTTTGCATAACCAGTTGTCAGGTCCTTTAGTTGTTTACTAAATTCATCTGCCATGTTAATTTTCAAATATAATTATATTGCCTAATACAGCCTCAGACCTCCACTCTCAATTAATCTGCTAGAGGCTGTCTTGCATCTTCGTTTCAAAGAGAACTCGATGTATGCATTTTATCGAGTGGGTGGTATGCAATTACTACAGGATGTTAGCCCACTCTTATTTATTTATTCTTCACGAGGCCAAGATGGACAATGGCTGTCGGTGCCAGTGTTGTCGAGGTTCGCGAAATCAATATTTTCACTTTGCAAAAGGTTACCTTGGGCTCTTACCTCAGCTATCTCGATGGTGGTTACTAGCCAGATTTTGGCCCAAAAACCTCATCAAACAGATGGCAAGCCAAATTTCAACCTCCCTTATCTTTTTCAATTTGATTAAGCTCGTCTTTAATTGGCGGAAAAAACTGGGAATGAAGTTTCACAACCAAAGTAGTATTCATTCTCTATTATTGTATCAATATTCGAAACAGTTCACCTTGGTATCGTTGCTTGTTAAGATTGAAGCAGATCACACTCTAGCGCCCTTCCGATGATGATCACAGATTCCCAAATATCTACTTATAGTAGGCTCGTTTTATGTAGCTTTTCACAGAGCTCGGGTGTATCCTTTGGATGTCTAAGGTATTCACAGGAAGCTGAAAGGTGGATAGGACGTGTTGATCTAGAAAATTCCCGAAGCTACGGCCTGGGTCGGATCTTGCTTCCCATTTATGTAATCTCTACGAGACCCCAATCCCCGACCAGCTCTAGATCTTGAGAACTCATCTCTAATTTAATATTTTCTCGAACACAAAAACCCAAACTAATCTCGCTATAATGAAAGCGGAATTTTGGACCTTTTTCAATTTGGGAAAGTAAAACAAACTCTAGAAAAAAGGGTTTGAGAAATTCTAAAGGGGAAATGGGATTCCAATTGTAGTGAGCAAGCATATGATTGTTGTTGGTGGGGAGGGAAACTGAACAGAAATTAAGGAGAGGATTGAGGCGTGAAAGTAACATGTGAATTGGAATGGAATTGAGGATGACAAGAATTTTGTGTTTGCTTTTATTTTAGAGAGTCACTTCTCTGAATCTTGAGATTCTCTTCAAAAGTTTTCGACAATCTTCTTCCCTTCTTTCGAGAATATTTCGGTCGGCTGTTTCTCGTGTTTTCCTCGTGGTTAACCGTAACCGTTTCCCACGAATGGCGCCAATGATGTTACCAAAAATCGTCACATTTTGATTCTCAAGCTTAATGATTGAGGATGATCACGAACGAAATCTTCGATGCCTGGAACAAAGGCGTCGAGGTGTGTCCCCATGGCCCCTCCGATGCATAAGTTAGCAAAACGGAAAAATATAAGCCTAAGACTATAGCTGAATATAAAACATACCTGAATAATGAATTGTGGTCATGTATTTATAGATTAGGTGGTACACTCCTATTAGGGTTAGATTATCCGGTATCTTATCCTTTTTTGAATTTTAGGATGTGTTAAAGTTCTATTAGGATATGACAAAAAAGTTCTAGTAGGATCCAACTTTATCGGAGTTGGATAAGTTTGAAGATGGAAGTAGAGCCTACTAAAGTATGTCTTTTGAAATAGAGAAATGGATAAATGTAAAAATTCGAGGTGACGTGGATCATCACGTGCGGCAATTAAGCTTGAGGAGGACACCTAGGGAAAACTCCCTAGATGAACGGAAACAACCTCGGGCATTGTTGTTCGGGGTTGATCAAAAAATTACATATCAGGTTAGAATTAGTTTGTGTGAACTAGCATACGCACTAAATAATGTCAACAGTTTACCCTTATCGTATTTCCACAAACTTTTTTGGTTGAGTAACTCTTATATAAAAAAGGGAATTTGATTTTTATAATTCCTAAACCTATAAGAAAATGAAGCAACAAAGGGACAGAAGAATCCACTGGACCTCTTGTTATTATATTACTTCTAACAAATGTTCATAAATCAATATACAAGGATTCATCGTATCAATCTAGCTATAACCTAGAATTTAAGTATGTTACAGAATAGAAAATAGCATTCTTGTCTCTTAGATTCGTTAACAGTTTGTTCAGTCGAATTAATGATAGATAGAATCACTCTATATTGCATTTAACAATGCATTGATCAATAATTCATCAAAATGGAGACATCAACACAGATTAAGGACAGTTAACACTCAAAAAAATCACATATAAATACCCTTAATTAATTTGAACAATTTATAATATATACAGAAAATTAATTAAAATCAAAATAAGAATGAAAAGGCTTGAATTTCAAAACCTGTAGATATCAAAACTGAGCTCTCTATAGAAAAGCTCCGGGAACTCTTCACGGAGGGTCCGAATAGCATAGCCCGTATTCACATGGTAATTCTGCTTCCTTTCTTCCTCATCCATAACATTTTTCGCAGTAAATAACGCCGTACCAGTGGGCTTCACCGGAGCAGAGAATTTTCCGTACAACCACCCCAAATCATCATAGCAATTACTCCTCAATTTCACAACGTCAGTTGCATCCTCCTCCAAATTCCTAACACCCGAACAAACCCAAACCCTAAAATTTCTGTTTCTTGGAGAGATTTCAGCAGGAATTTCACGACGGCGGCAGGAAAGTGATGAAATTCCCGAGGAGGGCATTAAGAGGGCCATTTGCTGCTGATCAAACGGGATTAAAATTGAGTGATGATTCTTGAAATGGGCATTTTTCTTTGAGCTCAATTATGAATTTTTTTGTGATGCGAATATTCGATATATATAGGAAAAATCACCGTCGGAAAAGATGATGGAAAATCTGTCCAATTGAAGAAAAGGTTTTGGATAATTCTGAATTATCGGCAAAATAATTAATTTATTTGGTGAAAAACATTTGATTGGTGGAGGAAGGAACGAATGGGCCTTTTATTGAATTGGTTGTTTAGGTCAAATTACTCGGCCCAACTCTGAGGGAAAAGTTTCATGTATAACCTTCAAAAAACACTAGTCGAAATTATGTCACATGCTCTTTTATATATACTAGAACAATACCCAAACGAAAAATAAACAGATTCAACCGCTTCTACAGATATAATCAAATGCTTACCAAAAATAAATCCTCCTTCCCCTTCGAAAAAGCAATCATTAGGATCCCAACATAAAAAGAAAATAGAACCTTACCTGATAGGGATTTTCCTGCTACGATTAAGGCGAATAAATTTGGATCCCAATGAACAATTCCGTCACTTGGTTGCAAATTATCGAAAGAAAATTTTTTCTCTTTAGATTAATATTAGGTAGAGATTAGAAAAGGTACAAAATGTATATATATATATATATATGGAGAAGATATTTTGTAGTGAACAGTCCTCGAACCATTTTGGGATTTCAAGTGTAAAAGTTCTGCCACCAGAATGAATCGTAGTTAAAACATTCTCTCTTTCGAGTGAAGGTGGGAGATATATACTCTCTTATTTTACTGTTTATCTTTTTCTTATTTTGGGAAATACTATTTTAAAGCTCGAGAGAAACATACAATACAAATACTCACCTAGACACGCAACACAAACACAAAATCCAAAACACACGCGAACACAAACACTGAGCATCAGACCCAGCACCACTAATCTACGACACAGGTGAATTACCAACATACAAACTCCAAAGAATTATTGAATACACTATGGATTCTAGCAGCAATGGAGAGGTGGGGATGTCGAGATTCAGTATTTTAGATCTGATTGGTGGTGGTGGTGGTGATTAGAGATTTCGAGCTTCATGATATCTCCTCACATAAATCTCATAATGTTATTCATACAATCTAAATGACAATTACATGACATTAAATAATAGACTCAATTAAATGAATCATGTGGCTTGATATTTAAATGGATATATCATTTAACATCTTGTAATTGTCACATAAATTGAGGTTCAACCCCAGTGGGATGAATAACATTACTCATCTCCTCAATTATTCTAGAGTTGCTGACAATAAAATCAAGGATAATGATTGTGTTGGAAATTGATGGGTGCATTGGCACATATATTGGTGGTGATAAATGGGTGCAACGACTAATTTGGTAACTAGTGATGATGGTTTTTGTGATGGCGTGGGTTTGATTTTTGGGTAGATCTGGTGGTGCGTTGTGATCTAGTAGTGGCTAAAAGTGGTGATAACAATGGTGAAGATGATGATGATGACAATAGTGGTGAAATGAGATGGTGATGCATATTGATAATGATTGCAGTTGTGGAAACATGTGAGGGTGGTTATATATGTTGGTGGTTGTTTCGACGTTGATGGTGGAAACCAATGGTGGTGGTGTTGAAAGCTTGTTACACTTATCATGACATATATGTTACACATGTGCTTTTTGTAACACGATATAAAAATGCAACGCGTGTAAAAAAGTTGGACGCTATTTTAGAAAATAGAAAATATTTGTAAAACGTGTAAAGAAAGATGGACGGCAATTTGAAAAATATTTTGTTGTTTCAAGTTATTTGTGAAATTTCCCCAATACCAAACTATTTTTCAAAATATTATCTAACCCATCTTCAATAAAAACACTATTCTTTTATTTTATTTATTTATTTTTAACACCACTTCTCTATTTTGGTAACAAAAGTAGTACACATTGTGTAACACTTGTTTTAACACTCGTATGGTGTTACCTACCACCATCGACGAAAGTGCACTAAAGTAACACTTGCAACAAATTGTATTACGTTGTCACCACTATCACTTTAACGTGGGTAACAACATATTGTGTTGTGTTCAATGCTGCCACCTCCAACATCACCATCAACAATATTATACAAAGTGTAATATTTGTGTAATTTATGTTATATACTATATTAAACCACCCATGTCATCACCGTCGACACTGACAACAACCTCCTAAAACCAAGATCACCTCCACCACAATCTACACCACCTATTATCATCATCATTACCACTATCACCGCATCACAACTACCAACTTCTAAAGCCTGCAAAAATCCTAGCCCATCCCATTGACTACTATTATGGTCGGAGTTGAGCCTTGTCACCACCCTCATTCTCCACTATAAACCATCTCCAAAACCTAGCCCATCCATTGATCACCACCACCACAGTGATCAAATTTCACGCAGCATCATCCTCGCTACAAAGAAACGAGTGAACTCACCAAACTTTAACCTTGTTTATCACTGAACCACCATCCCGCCATCCCCATCACCAAAACCATAAAAGAAATGAAAGCAATATATTTGGAATACAAAACATCTAAAAGAAAGCTGTAATCTCAATTTAAATTCTGGTATGTGGTGTAATTACCTTTTCTTTCAACCTATTGACTTTTGACAAGCTCGTCCTTGTTTTCTCTTTTCTCCTGCAAAAAAAAAAATGTAAAAACCATTCAAAAGTTTTCATAAATTGACGTTTGAGATATAGTTGACATATCTAAAATTTGATGAATAGGATGAAGACATGGAAATTTTTGTCTGAAACATCATTAAATGCGTTACATCGTTTGATGTTTCCCAAATCGAGTGTTTCAATTGTCATTAAATTAAAGTTAAGCGACTCAATTGGAAAAAATTGAAGTACGAAAAATCAGTAGAGTTTGAACATTTCAGATGCTACTTCAACGAACTAAAAATATATATCAGAATATGAACATCATGCCTTTTGACATAAAAGCGTTTCTTCAGTGGGTAAAATCAAAATTTTCATATAGATAGATTGAATCTTCTTCCTCAAACCACCTTCCTCCCCAATTCCAATCCTAGGTTCGTAATTCACAATCAAAAAATTCTATCTACATCCCCAACTAATTGATTTTGTCAATACAATTAACAGAAAATCAAGAAACTTTGTTGCTGTATTGCTTGTGCATGTATTACTACAATCATTGTGCATGTATTATTACAATCATTTTAAGTTTGATACACATCCACTTTTCAACAAGTTCCCTTTCTAAAACAACTAAAAATATCATCTTCAATCATTGTGCATGTATTACTACAATCATTTTAAGTTTGATACACATGTACTTTTCAACAAGTTCCCTTTCTAAAACAACTAAAAATATCATCTTCAATATCGAGAAGAAAGCATTGCAAGTTAGGTTTTACAATAACTACTCCATCCTCGATTTTATTTATTTATTTTTTATAGAGGCATCTTTTTGTCATTTGATTACGAGCTTTTCTCTTTGTCCTCCTGAACTATCTTCCCTTCTTTAGTGTTCCCCCACATCAAGGAGTAAAACCTCTGATTGAGAGACAACAATGAATCCCCCCAAAAAATAATAATAATAAAATAAAATAAATAAATAAAAAATAATAATATAATAATTCAGCACCATGATTGAGATGTGGAGAATAGTTTTCCATGACTAATTGAAGAATTTGTTCTTCCTAGATTTAGGTTTTAATTGTGCATTTATGATTTGTCGTTTGCAATTGAATTGGAGGAGGTCTTTTGTTTCGAAAGGGAGAAACCGAAAAACGATTGTGTTGAATTGGCTAAATTTGTTAACCATTTCGATATATTTTCATTATCCGTGTCGTTTGTGTACTGTTACGTCATTTTTTCATCCATCACGTAAAGATATTTGTACAGCAGTAAAAATAAAATTGATTATGGTGATCATTAGATAAATTAATAAATAATTCAATAATCATTACGTAATTATTTAATTTCCAATGAGCAATAACATACATAAAATTCATGAAACGCTTTTTCATGCTCTAATATTTCTGATGGCACATCCCCGCACAAGCACTGCCGGCCGAATGGGATCGGAGAAACTACTCGCCATAAAGCTTCGACCCTTCTTTTACGGAACCTCATCTTGTCAATAATATCCAAATTAAATCTAAATATAATCAAATAAATTCCTCTCCACCCCACCCACGCACCCCTCCAAACCCGACCAAGACCATCAGCGTCAACGCAAAACGAAAAAAGGGGCAGGTTCAGCCAGTGATCTGAAAATGACGAGTCCTCGTAAGCTTAAAAGATGGAGGTCCACTTCAACTACCTTTTTCATTTTCCCTGCCCACAATAAATACTAATCCGACTTTATTCTTCCTTTCTTGCAATTCAATTTACTACTACACCGCATTTCCCAAGAATTGCTTCCATTACACACATACACACAGTTGACCAGATTCCTCCGCCTTAATATGCTTGTCTCCAAATCTAACTCAAGCCCACAAATTATTCTGTAGTTATTTGGTCTGAAATTACTAAATTAAGTGCTTATGAATGATTTTCTGAGGCGAGGTTTGAAATCGTGAGTGAGCTTGTGTTGGAAGTGTTGGTTTTGGGAATGGATGTGGGGCAATCGAGGCCGGAAAATCCATCGATGACGTTTGATGAGGTGTCCATGGAAAGCAGCAAAAATTTTGTAATGGCTTTACAGGTAAGTTCTTAATTCTTGATTTTTTTAGCTAGGCTTAGATCTGAGAATGATTTTCTGTGTGAAAAGGATTGTGTTTAATTGAACGATGTGGTTGACTTTTGTCCTGGTAAATTTTTATTTGATTTCCGAATTGAAGAGTGGAAACATATGAAAAATGAGGTTGGAAATTTCTTCATTAGGTTCGGATTCTTCTAATCAAGTTGATTTTCTATGTTTCTTTAAGTAAATTTTGTTTGCTGTAATTTTAATCAGTATAATTTGTTGTCTTTTCAAGGGGAGGGGAAGGGCAAGATTTTATTTATTTTCTGGGATTTCAATAATTCTTGACAATTTTGATTTCTTGTAGTTAGTCTGTGTATATAAATGGATGACGTCGAATTGCATGTCAATTGAAGACGTGGATGCACTTGATTTTGTTCATCAAGGTCGACAACATATTTGAAAAAAAAATTAATCTTGGAGTTAATTGTTTGCCGTCAGCCTGTCTCTGTATGATATAATAACTGCTTAAGTGACTGTCTCTTCATGTTCACAGTGCATGACTGAAGGCACAGAGAATTTATGCATGTAAGAGGTAGATACATAGACGGACATTTCTGTGAAGAGTAATAGTTGATTTTGCATAATATGTTTTTAATTCTCACACAGTGCGAATATTCAATATATTAGTTCATGTACACGATTTACTTGTAAAGTAAAAATCTAACGACAAGCAGAATAACAAAACCTGTGCAATGACCAAAAAACTAGCTGTCCTCAGTTCAATATGAAAATATTTGTCTTCATTGATTTTCTGATAAAGTTAGCAAGTTTTTACAAAATCAGTCGTAACATTTCCATTGCAAATTTGAACTAGATATGTCTTTGCACAAACTATAGATATCTTCATGAACTATTATTCTCGTTTTCAGGTTGGATCTTGTTTCTACTACTTCCCTTACAATGCTTAAAAAGGCTTTAAATTGATTTATTATTTTATTAAATATTCTAACATTACCTCTTTGTGTAAGCAAATTTACTGCATATGACTGAATGAACATGTAGTATAGTATTTAGTTACAAAGTCTACCATGAAAGCCGAAGACTAAATTCTTCATAGACAAGTCTTTTACAAAGATATAATTTACACAAAGAAATAAACTTCTGAATTTGTCAAACGAATAAAATTTTCGAGTTGGTGAATTAACAAAATTACCAATGAACATTAAGCTCCCCATAATCAATCACCATATTCTACAAACTCGAACTGGAGCAATGAGCTTGAGTGTGCTGATGTCTTTTGCCCATTATTCCCTTCAACATAATGTGATAATTATGTAAAATTATCATATAGATTAGCACTTTGTGATGAACATACACCGATATCATTTATACAGATTTTCTTCGACTCCGTAAAGGACCTAACCTACCTGAATGGGCATGTAAAAAGGATCGCTAAGATAAACTATTTCCTGCTTAAACTAGCTGTGTATAGGTAATCGTTTTGACAATCTTGTCGGCAGCCTACTATTGATACTTCTTACCACTAATTGAAATCTTGAAAATGCGAATGTACTTTGTATAGGATTTTTGGGGGAGGTGAAGTTAAAGTGAAAGGTTAGGTGAAAGCATGAAACCTTGTTAGCAAATTTCCTAGTTGCTTCTGACTTTATGTGGATTATTTACACCGTCTAAGATCACTTAGTAATGATATGATAGTTGGGTAACTAACTAATTTCTAAAAATGCTCATTATTGATGGCAAAAATTGTATCGGCTTTGCATCAACTTCAGGGAAGGTTGGCCATTCAAAATCTGCCAAATGAACGGCTTGGTTGGTCCAACTTGGTGGTTGAGCTGAAAGGTCGACCACCATACAGAAACCAATGCCTAACTTTGAAGAAAATTCTTGGCACATGTATATGGATTTTTGTGTTGTCCTGGGTATTTTTCACCCGGGGATCCCCATATATTAATGTACTTCTATTTATAGCATAAGTGGAGGACATAATCAGCTTAAAGTTGAAAGGTGATACCAAGTTCAATACTGATGTACCTAGCACTTTGGAGTTGTACTATTGGTAGAGTTAGGTGGTTATCAACTACTGCAATGACATGTCAATTTGCATTGCTGCATTTGTCAGCTATAACGTTATCATCTCAAACTCTGAGATTTGACTGAGCTGAGGTTTGTGCTGAGCTATGTATTATTAGCTCACTTATAATGTTAACCCCTGCTATAGCCTTTATGATATTGTAACTTGAATAAATGGGAGAGCTGCAGCTGATCTCATTTATTTACTAAGTGGCTAATGTTCGAATCAAGCTCAAGCTCATCTTGGCTATTCTGGCTGAGGTATAACACTTATTAGCCCTTTTAGTTTGCCAATTAAATTCTAAGAGGTTGTGACTTTATAAATTCTTACTATACTGAGCATATCCTAGAGTCTCTTTATTTTTGAATAGCATGTTGTACATAATACCCCTGTTTGGTGGGGATTAAAATCAGGATTTTAATCTACATCATAGTAACAAATAATTTTAACCAAATATTTCATGGGACCCACAACTTTTCAACTATACATTTCATCAACTTTATCAAAACCTATTAAAAATCTGATTTTATTCTTCACAAATAGGGGCAATATAGAGCATCTATAAATTTAAAGAAAAAAGTTTTTATACACTTGTACAAGTCTTTTTTAGGTTCTTAGTTTTACTTATTCAAATAAACATTTATTTAAAATATTTTTTTTTTCTTTAAAACCATATAAGGTGCCAAAGGCTAAAGTATTCATATATCATTTAAATAATTTAAGAAATGGAGCATTAAATCTTGTAACTCATTATATGCAATTAATATTCTTGACCCCAAAATGTTGAAGACAACAAATCCCTCGCCACCTCCTTGGCGAACCATCCTATTTCCTTTTTCTGGTCATCAGAGCACATTAAGAGCTACTTTATGTTGAAAATTGCCACCAAGTGAAGGCAAGAGCGCAGAGTTCAAGAATTTAGCTAGGGTTTTCAATTTCACTCTCATTTTCTTTATTATTTTTTGGAGTATTTATAGATACCTCAAGCCTATGGGCTTTTTAATCTTTTTCATTCATATAGACAGGTCTCAATGTGTTATTGGTAGAATTTTAGCTAGTTTAGCATTCTAGACAATTACTTTTGAGACGTGTTGCTCTCTTAATTGTTAAGACACCATTTTCAAGAGATTTCTTATTTAACCATTTTTGCAAGCTCTCTCACGGTTTGGACATGTGGCCGTTGCACTTAGCTTCCATGTGGCCTATAAGGAGGTGCGGTGCTTGTGAGACTAGTGATAGGTTCAGCCAAGACCTTTGTTAATATAATACACGGGGTTCTATTAATCCTAACTTTCTAGGTGCAACCATGTTGACTTGCTAGATCAATTTCTTTTTGTATATGAGGAAGGGTCTTGTATTACCGGAGGAGAGGTGAGACGAAGTAGGTCTATAACTTCACCATGGTGAAGCGATTATGGAGAAGCAGTTTTAGGGTTCATCTTGTCCCGTTGTTTTGTTATTATGATCAGACCTGTGGCATCATCGTTTTATACAAGTCCTACCAGTGCCTTTCTTGGCATTCATGTGGGGATAATTCATGACATGCGGAAATATATAGTAACAAATATAAAATACAAAAGGAGAGCGATTTGGCTCTCCATTGATAGCTAGAGCCACTCTAGTTTAGAAAGTTAAATTAAAGAGTGTTTTGGAGCCTAATTTTATGGATTGACTCTTTTAAATAAGAATATTTTACTTTTTGAGTCTCTTGGAGATGAGCTAAGCTTTGTTCTTATTCTGCTGTCTCTATTCTTCTTCTGCTGGTTACTTCAATCTATATCGCAACATAATTTGGTTATATGTTGAATGCATCCAATTCATCCTACATCAGCTCGCATATAATGTTAACCTCTGCTGATATCCTTTATTATGATGTATCTTGAATAAATGGGTGAGCTGCAGCTCATCTCATTTATTTCCTTTCTAATTTTTTGGATCCAGTTCAAGCTCATCTTGGCTATTTTTGCTGAGGATAACACTTATTAGCCTTTTTAGTTTGTCAAATAAATTCCATGAACTCTTGACTTTATAGATTCTTACTATTCTGAGTCTCTCGAAAACGATGCAATACAGTTCACTAGTCCTCAAATTTATTAGATTCCAATGGGTCAGACAATTTTTTACGATTTTGTTTTGACCCTCAACCAGAGGAAATAATTAACTTAAAACTTTTCTACAGATTTGGTGTGTTTTTCTTGTATTACTGCTGCTATTGATTTTCTGATTTTGGCAAAAAAATATCTATTCATCAAGTCCTTTCTTTTTCAGGAACTTAAGAACCTCAGGCCTCAACTTTATTCTGCTGCGGAGTATTGTGAAAAGTCGTATCTTCACAGTGAGCAGAAGCAAATGTAAGACTTCAACCTCCAACTTACTGAAGTACTCGGTGCTTCATTTTGTTTCTTAAATATATAGCTTTTGTTTGGTTTAGATAAAAATCAGAATTTTAGTATATTTTGATAAAAATTGATGGAATGTGTGGTTGAAAAGTTGTGGATCCCATTAAATGTAGTAAAAATTAATTGTTAGCTTCTGAGTTAGATTCTAATCCAATTTTTTAGCTGAACCAAACAGAGGCAGAGTTTGCTTGGCTTGATTTTTTAAAAATAGCTACAGCTTAATTAACCCCCACCCCCCCTTCTTATAGATGATTAAAATTTGGGCAATCTGGTGAATTTGAAGTTATTGGATCACTCCATTTTGAAATTTTGTCTTTGGTTTCAATTTGTATAGTCATCCATGCAATTTTTAGTACGTTTTACGCCTTGTCGTGTTCCTTTTTTCTTGCTCTACTCTTTTACTAGTTATAACACTTAATGTTATTTGTTAATACTTGTTTTAAGAAAGTTGACATGTTCTTCTCAGCTGGTGCTTTGTTTGTACCTCTCTTATAACTTGATTACGCAAGTTCTCTTATAGTGTGTCTCTGGAAGTTTAGTTTGACCAGTAATTTGTGTATTAGGGTACTGGAAAACCTGAAGGATTACACAGTACGAGCTCTAGTCAACGCCGTTGACCACCTTGGAACTGTTGCTTCCAAACTGACTGACCTCCTGGAGCAACATACATTGGATATTTCAGCCATGGATCTCAAAATTACATGTCTGAATCAGGTACATTCACTCTTAGTGAACATTTTTTTTTATGAGGATTGAACAATAATCGGGGCTAAATTATGTTTTTCGATGTCAGCAACTAGTAACATGTCAAGTGTATACCGATAAAGAAGGTCTTAGGCAGCAGCAGTTATTAGCTATCATCCCAAGGCATCACAAACATTACATCTTGCCTAGTAAGTCTAAATATTGATGATTTACTTTGAAAATACTTACCTCTTATTTTATCCATATCGTTTTGGGTATTTTATTTACTGTTTCTTCGGTTGTCTGCCATGTTAGATTCTATAAACAAGAAGGTTCACTTCAGCCCACATATACAGACAGATCCAAGGCAACATATCCAAGCAAAACCTCGTCTATACTCTTCAGGTAGCCGATGTCCGCATTGAATGGTGATTCTAACTGCAAAATAATACTTGGTTAAATTGGTCATTTAATGCTGTCTGATGTTGGTGCTTCTGCAGCAAAAACTCTTTCGTGGCATTTAGCATCAGAAACCAAGTCTACCTTGAAAGGGTCTCCTTATGGGATTATGAGGTTGGTACCCGGCTTTTAGTGTGTGTTTGGAGCACAAACAGGACTCAACAGTATAATGAACAAGATTCAAGATTCTTTTTCTTCCATAATACTGTCCAATCCTTTATAATCCATCCTTCTGAAGAAGCCATTATGTCCTTGTTTCAATCACATATTACACCTATTTCAGAATCAAGAATAATGATTTTTTTTTTGTGCAGCAGTGAGGACCCAAAAACATCTGGAAGGACCTTTGGTTCATTCAATATGTTAGGTATGCAAAAGCTATATCTGCACTCATGTTGTGTTGGATGACTTGCTACTAATATAAAAGCAAAGCGGATACGACATATTCCATAGCGCAGAAGTACTTATATTTCTGCTATTGTCGAACAGAGGCTGATGAGAGTACCCGTAAGAAAGTCACACCAGCATCAAGTTTCGCTATACAAACATGCAGTGTTGCTCGGAGGGTAATGTCAAAACTTTATTCCATATTTGCCGAGTGAGAACAGATTATGAAATTCTTGGAATTTATGTTCAAATTTTTTTTTTTTTTTTTTGCTGTATTTGAGAATATTCAGTTTTGTAGGAGCAAAAGGTTGTTCTTCAGTCATTATTTATTTATTTATTTATTAATATTATGGGTTTTTTGTTGGCAGACAGAATTTTAAAATTTATTATCTGGAGTCGAGATATTTTTGTGTTCATATGACAAAATATTCATTCCTCTTGGACTCTCTGCTACTACCTGATCATTTAATGTGTGGGTAAGAATCACATGTTAATAGTAAGAACTTCTATTGCAGGATTCACAGGAGGGCTCCAGTGTTTTGATGCCATTTAGATCGTTTGGTAATCCAACTCGAAGAGAGACTGTTCGGACTCCTTTTCGAAGCAAGAGTGTGCTTTCAGCCTTATTTGTCAAGCAGAAGATGCAAAAACTGAAGACAAATGCATGAAACCTTATGCAAACGCGGAGTACTTTCACTACCACCAAATTTTCTTCCATGTCGAAGCAAATTGCCCATAATTATATCGTGCTCGTCTTGATTTTAGGCTCCATCAATGATCAGCCATTAAAAGGTCAGTATCAGATCATATCAAGCCATTTAATCTCGTTCTGATCAATAACAACCTGGAAGTGTATATTAATAGTTACGGAAGACGTTGGCAATTGTCTTGTGCAGAATATTGAGGTTCAATTCTGTATGATACCATGGATTCATTTGCTGTAGTGGCATAGTAATATCATTTCTTGATTAAAAATAATTGTCACCATCAAATAGAAAATGATCTGATTATTGTTTTATTAGGCTCTGGTTAGATGAGCATTACATTAGATGAAAGGGAAATTGCATTGCTAGTTCTTACTATCCGTATGTTATGAATAAACCATACCACTTCATTTCTAACTTATTGTATAATTGATTGTGTAACTATAATAAATGTTGATGATTAACTTGCTATTTTTGGTAACACGACGACCAATGTAGAACACCAAAATCGCAGCCCAATCAAATTCAAAATTTCAAAACCCATTTTGCAGCTTCTAATTTGTGCTCTAAAATTCGGTTCTACTATTTTGATTTTGAAATTTTGAGTTCTGCTATTGAAATATTTGTTTGAGCAGCAATATGGGTTTGAATCCACTTTATCAAACATGTCCATAATGGCTTCACCACCATGTANTTTTGTACAAATAGCACTTCCATTTCACAAGACATTTAACAATTACTAGACCCCTCTCGGAATTGCAAAATTTGATGGGTGCAATTTTCAATTATATTTTTTATTTCCTAGATGCAGCAATAGAACATTATGAGAATTTTATTATTCTGTAATTTGTAAATCTCATTTTATTCAAAATTAAAACAAGTTCATATATAAGTGACAACTGGAATAGTCAAAAGAAAAAGGAAACAAATCCTTTCTATTGTCTTGATAAAATAATATCCGCAATATATATGTATGTAAGTATTAAGCTTTGGAGTTTCGATAAGACTTAAAGTAGTCCGAACCCTTATTTGTTGGTTATTATTTCAATATTTGATCGATTCATAATTTTCCTTTAACAATTATATGATGATGATGATTATTATTATTATTATTATTATTTATTTATATATACATAAGTATTATGCTTTGGAGTTTCTTCTTAAAATGTCCTCATTAAGATTTAGAGTAATATGATCCCTTTTATTATTATTATTATTATTATTATTATTATTATCGATTCGAGATTTATCCTCAACAATAATATGATATAATTATATTTATTGAGAATTGAATATTTGCACAAGTATCACGCTTCGAAATCTCATTTTAAAATGTTAATCTTGTTAAGATTTAAAGATTTAGAGTAGCTAAGTCCTTATATGTTAGTTATTATTTCGATACTTGTAATTTACAATTACCTATATTTTTTTTGAGAAAAGAAAACTACATAGAAAAGTTTTAAGAAAAATTGTATATACCCATATGGTATAACAAGTTTTCTCCACAAGTACGACAGACTAACTAACAGAAAGACGACAAACTTATTTATCATTTCCGCCACAAAAACATAGCTGCCATAATAAAATAAGAAGCAAGCGCACAGGAAAAGAAGGGAACTAGATCGATCTATTCCATGGCGAAGCATTTATTAAATTACTGTTGATAATGAAGTGTTTCTTTCATCGAAAAATGCACCACATTACATTACCCATGCTTAAAGGAAGCTTAGACACCGTTTTTTACTACAGCACTAAATCCATTCTGTTTATCATTGTACCTTTCCCAAAGCATAATCCGTCCATACTTCGATAACCTAGCAAATGGCAGAACTTCATTTATCAGAACCTGTTTTGGAACATAACCATTTTCAGCAGCAGCCTTAGAGTCAGGAAGTCCAATGTAAATCTTTTTAGCAGGTATTGATGATGCCCATTGATTCCATGAATTCTTCAACTTGTTTGGATCACTGCTGAATGCTGATGTATTCACATGGTGGATTGTCGTAAAACTGTACCCAAACACAGTCGAATGGCGTGGTTTTCCGTGCATTTCCGAGCCTTTGATCTGGGAATGGACATTGGGGTGCTACTCTTAGGAACACTTTCTTGCCCTTTAGGCCATACTCATATAACTTTCCGGCAAGGTCTGAATAGTGATCTTGCTCGGCTTGAATGTCGAAATCTACACTTGTAATAGTTGTAAAGGATCATAGATGGAGAATGTTGTTATTGTGCGAACAATGTGGAAAATCAACAACCTAACTAACCATAATTTTATAGTTATTGTCACATTTTCTTTAGTGAATTAGTGGATATCTTGTTAAGTTCAGTGACTAATTTAAACATAAAAATTCAACGTCTATTTATTTCCTTAACATCTAATACAGCGTCACCAAGTGACCTGGAGCTCGATCTTCACCGGAGAAAGTTGTTCCACAAATAATCCACCACTTGTCGTGCATCATCTAGAGATGACAACGAGTAGATCTAGGTGCCACCACCAATTGAGAGCATAACTTTAACCCCTTGGCTTCGACACTGCTTAATGCTATTGCTCAGTTTCCAGCAGCCACCGGAGGATCTCGGCAAGATCAGGTCAAGCAATATTGCAAAAGACAAAAATGGTGAACATCAGTGATCAATCACCTTGTCATAGTCCAGTAGGTTCACATAGTGGCAAGTCAAATATATATAGTGGAAAGTATACTCGAATATCGTCCATCTCAAACTCGATTTAACTAGAATGCGACATCATTTGATTTATACTTCAAAGTTGTAATGTTCTTGTTAAGTAAGTGTCGATTGATAGAATAATTCTTTGTTGCAATGGATCATTAACTGTCGACACGACTTGGATTGCTCATTTCATGTATGCTCCGCAACCTCAAGTTTCACTTGTGATTACTCTCTCCCATTGATAGTCACACCTAGCATCAAAGTTGTACTATAAACAATCAAATCACCAATCAATTGAAGCAATTGGAACCCTACACTTAGCCAAATTCACCCCCACCCTACCCCCACAAACATAAATCTATTGAGATTGTTACATAAATCTTTTAATTTTCTCCCAACATATGATGATGTTCTCCACCACTCAATTGTACGGAGGACTCATAATCCAAGCATTAATGGTCTCATCATGTGCCTAACTTGTTTGTAATATTACCTTGAATACAAATGACCACTCAATCGTAAAGCAACGTATGGTACATTTGTTTACTACTTTGATGATTAGATTATACTGAACAATATTAGAGATAAAAAAATATGTTAAATTATTGTGTATAGTAAAATAAAGTAATGATTTTTGTACCACCACGTGCCTTGCAAGCTGACTCGTAATATTGGTCTTTTCAAGTGACAAACTTGTTTGTAATATTATTAATTTATTAGGTCATTTAATCAAATCATTTGGTCACCTACCAAGTTTAAATGACTAAGCAACTTATGATAGCTTTGGCACACAGAGAAACAAAACTAGAGAAAAAAAGGAAGAAAATAGTAAGAAATAATCTTGTATTATGTGCATAAATAATACAACATTGGGATAACTTGGGTCTTATCAAGTTTTCCATTACTCTCCTCAAAAGATATCCTTTTCCACTTGAACTTTGGTTGTCTTACATTGTGCTGCTTTATAATTATTTCACATGACTAAACTTTAATAAATATATATGGCGTTCTCATCTTGATGCATAATCAAAGTATTCGACATAAATAATGAAAATAAAACTTGAATTCAACCGTCGAAGACTACATTTTATAATTATTTTTTGTTGTTTATAAAAGCGTAAATAAAGGGCATGTTAAAGTACGTCGGAGCAAACATCCCCCCTCCCCCCAAGCCCATTTATTGCTTGAGGTAAATAAAACAAAAAAAAAGGTTATGGAAATTCTTTTTCTATGTATCATCGGTCGAGTAGAATTTTTTTTGTCCCCTCGTCTCCGCCCCTGAACATGCCCATAGCTAAACCTGAAGCATGGTCAACACTATTCGATACTATCGAGTCCACTAATTTAATAATTAACATGTGAGAAATGTACCAATCTAGTCTCTTTTTCGAATAGTAGATGCCATTTGTAAAGTCGTTTGAAGAAAAGAAAATGGAGATGGTCCTTGTCAGAATCAATTGCTTAGAACATGTGGAGCCATTGAAAAAACCCTACTTTGTTAATGAAAATCTAACTAGTGACTTAATTTGATGTGGTGAATCTCACAAGACCCCGCAAATCACAACCACTAAGGCACTCCAACCTTTTGATCTGGCATCCAAACATTGCATGACACTAGACTAGGAAAAAATGAGAATTACGGTCATGCGCCGAACTTAATTTTGTCGTTGAATACGAAAAGTGCGCCTTGGATGAAACACATAGTTGTTGAAAGTGAAATTTTCAACAGTAAAAGTTCATTTATTTTAACCCCTAATTACTTGACCTAAGACATTGCAATGATATTGTTTCGCAACATGGGTTGGTTCATCATGATTGGTGTTGAAATATGTTAGTCATTTTATTTAAAAACTTAAAAATTTATAGAGAAATACTTATCTATTTAAAGCTTGTTTTCGATACATTCCTTCACATGCGTGCGGCGTGCCTAGTGCATTTTTCCTACCGAATACCTTAAATGTACACTATTTTTATATAAATAACGGCGAGACCTAAAATCAATATATGTGTTAGCTCTAATACACTCATTTTATATATTTAAAATTGCCTTCAGGCTTCAACACAATGAGATTATGTTGGGATCGTGTAGTAAAGGGTAAGTACAAATCTTTTGTAAAAGTCTCTTGAGGGAATGAAAGGTAATGTCCCTAAAGGGGTTTTTGAAATTCAACTTTAATTTATAAAATATTTGAATGAACTACTAAGAAGCCTATTTTAATTGGTAAAGTAAAATATATAAGATTATGAGATTTGAGTTAAAAAAAAATTATAGGAATTTCCGTTAAGAATTGAGGTTCTATCTTGAAATGTTAACCTTATTAAGAAGAGTTACCAAAATTTTTATAAATTGATCTATGTTTTTATCTTTATTTTACCTACATTGAATAAAAATGAAAATATAGACCATTTATAAGAATTTGGGCTACTCCTCTTAATAATGTTGATATTTTAAGATGAACAACAATGATTAACATGGTATCAGAGGCCATCAAGCAATAAACAATTTGATTTAATTAAGATTAAAAAAAAATTGAGCTCAGGGGTTTCAAGATTGGTGTGCTCAAACGAGCCACCATCTTGAGGGGGCATGTTAAGAGATAAAATCTCACATTGAATAAAGATGAAAATATAGATCAATTTATAAAAAATTGAGTTACTCTTCTTCATAAGGTTGGCATTTTAAGATGAAACTCCAATTCTTAATATTTTCTAGTTTTTCTTGTTATTTTATTTTAGCTTGTAGAAATGCGAGCAACAGTTTTAAGAGATGCCATACGCGTGTCCCATAATGGTTCTTTTTAAAAAAAAAAAAATCATTGATTTTAAATTTAAAATATTTATAAACATGATTCGATTTAAATTTCCGTAAAAAAGTGTTGGTTAATATTTAATAGGGTAAATAGCACAAATCGTCATTACCTTTAATGTCATTGTGCAAAACGTATAAGAATTGAGGTTCTATCTTGAAAGGTTAACCTTATTAAGAAGAGTTACCCAAATTCTTATAAATTGATCTATGTTTTTATCTTTATTTTACCTACATTGAATAAAAATGAAAATATAGACCATTTATAAGAATTTGGGCTACTCCTCTTAATAATGTTGATATTTTAAGATGAACAACAATGCTTAACATGGTATCAGAGGCCATCAAGCAATAAACAATTTGATTTAATTAAGATTAAAAAAAATTGAGCTCAGGGGTTTCAAGATTGGTCTGCTCAAACGAGCCACCATCTTGAGGGGGCATGTTAAGAGATAAAATCTCACATTGAATAAAGATGAAAACATAGATCAATTTATAAAAATTTGAGTTACTCTTCTTCATAAGGTTGGCATTTTAAGATGAAACCTCAATTCTTAATATTTTCTAATTTTTCTTGTTATTTTATTTTAGCTTGTAGAAATGCGAGCAACAGTTTTAAGAGATGCAATACGCGTGTCCCATAATGGTTCTTTAAAAAAAAAATCATTGATTTTAAAATTAAAATATTTATAAACATGATTCGATTTAAATTTCCATAAAAAAGTGTTGGTTAATATTTAATAGGGTAAATAGCACAAAACGTCCTTACCTTCAATGTCATTGTGCAAAACGTCACTACCTTTCATTTTTTGGCATTTTCACCCTTATCTTCCACATTTAATTGCGCAAAAGGTCATTTTCAACATTTTTCAATAAAATGATGATTTTACCCTTCTATTCAAATGAAACAAAAATAAAATAAAATAAAAAATAAACAACTAATTGCAATCATAATCCTAATTTTTTCAAAATATTACAGATAAGTCCTAAATTCTCAACCACCACCACTTTCAC
>CAIGRP010017419.1:0-22547 GCA_903798385.1 Fraxinus cuspidata
AATGAAATATTTGAAATATGAAGTGTTTGGAATCCCTCCCTTGTTAAAGGCTCCATTCCTTCCTTTCATAGGGAAAGACTTACACGCATCCTCCATGTGGTCCCCAATAATTAATGAACTATATAGGGATGCTAAGGCATGTGATTGGTAGAATTGGTGGGCAATAATATAAGGTCTTTCATATGTCATTTGTCGATTGACCATTTGTCTAATGTGTAAGAAATATTTAATCGTTATGTTCCCCCAAAACCTCAATTAATAACGTAGTCAGAGCTAATCTCATACTTCGAGCTCACATTAGATCAGGCTTAATGCATATAACAAATTGTAAATAGCGACCTCGGAGGTCGGATGATAACAAACATTATTCGACTTATTTATACATCATATTTTAGAAAAAGTACAAAAGTTCCCTAAAATATCTTTTCCCTATTTTAAATAGCGATGAACGTTTTTTTCCCGAAATCGGGTAGAACCGATCGGTTTCGGCCCCAGTACCTTTATAAAATAGATCGATTTTTGGACCATGAATCGAGAATTAATTATTTCCGTCTAGTTCGTGGTACTGTTTTAAGATAAAATAATGAATTCACTTCTTCCTAATTTCTTTTTTTTTTTGTTGGTATATTACACAAATATGCACTAGATATTTAAACACTAGAACCTAAAATTATTTCACGCGCAAAATATCACTTTTCATGCGCTTCTTCTTCTTTCTTTTATAATAAAACCTAATGGATAATGAAGATTTAAATCTAAATAATTTTATAAGCACCTTACAAAAATTCATAGCTTAAATATAACCACAATAGAAAAAAGTGTATTTTTTATAAGGACTCAAAATTTTTTGTTATTTTCAAAGTGGTCGATCATCATAATTAAAATCTTCTCCTTGAAGATTATTGACGTTAAACAAGTAATAAATACTAAGACCTTGTTTGAGCTCAATTTTTTTTGTCCAAAATGCATTCTGGAATAGTATATTATTTGAGAATATGTGGTTGAAAAAAAAAGAAAAGTTTTAAATTTGCATGTAATATTATTTTATTGAAAAATATGTGGTTGAAAATGAGAGAGAAAAAAATATATTTAGAAAATAATGGATACCAAACAAGGGTCAATGCATTTTTTTAATATACGTTGTACGAATTTTCTTAATAATTATTTTTTATTTAGATTTTACAGTTTATATTGTATTTAATGGTTTATTTTTTATGCCCTTATTGATTAATCTTGAGCCTGTGAGTGTATTTCTATTTGTTGCCTTATCTAATTCATTTTTATATTATTAGATTACAAAAATGATAATTTTTTTATCTATTTTTTACTAAACAAGTAATTTCATACTTTATTTTAACAAATTTTCAAAATAAAGAACCTGAACCTAAATTCGAATAAATCTGATTTGATTCTATAGTTAGATATGGAACAAATTATTCTATTTTTAAGATTTTCATCGGTAATTGGTTCTATTCGATTCCCTTCGAAACCGAATTGTGCTCACTCTTAATTTTAAAGTATGAAAACATAATATTTTGACGTAAACTATCATCAACAATGAAATAAGCTAATCAATTAAAGTTTGAAGATAAAAATTTGAAGGAAAAAAAGTACATAAGCGATACAATAAGTAAGCTAGAAAACCTTGAGGGTCTTAAATGTAGTGATGTAACAATTAAAAACCATGCTGTGAGTATAACCTATCTTTCTATTAAATTTATAACAAAAATAAAAATATTGAGTTATTTTGTACATGTGAAATTATTAGACTCCAAATTTTTTCAGTATAATAAAAATAAAAATAGTAACTAATTCCCTTATGAAAAAGAAAATCCTTCAAATCATATCACTCCACGTTTCATCCTCTTATTCGCTACAAATATCACCTGCAGTCCACTTCAACGAACTCTCCTCACACACCCCACGCCTCCGCCCATTTCTTTATTACTCCCACCCACCACAAATTCAGAATTCTAAAGCTCAATCCACTATGGCTTCTCTTCTTCAATTTTCGTCTCTTTTTCTCACTGCATTTCCTCTGCTAATCTCACCCGCATGTTCACTCACCTGCACGTCACAGACCTTCTCAATGAAAACCACACACTTCGCCAACTGCACTGACCTTCCAGCGCTCAAGGCCTACCTCCACTGGACACACGATCCCAATGCCAAGCCCGAGCCAACTCTCTCCATTGCATTCATCGCCCCTCCGGCGAAACCCGACGGGTGGGTCGCCTGGGCACTGAACCCGACTGGCTCGGGCATGGTGGGATCTCAATCTCTAGTCGCATTCAAAGAGTCTAATGAATCCATGGTGTTGAAAACATACAATATTTCATCTTACGGATCCATTATGGAGTCTAAGATTTTGTATAATGTATTGGACAAGCGCGCGGAATATTCCGACGGGGTGATGAGAATATTCGCCACGCTTGCAATGCCCGGAAACGTGGTGGAGGTGAACCGAGTGTGGCAGGTTGGTGGGTTGGTGAAGAATGGGGTGCCGGAAAAGCACGACTTCTCGCCAGAAAATTTGGCTTCAAAAGGTACGCTGAAATTGGCGAGTAGGGCAGAGAATCAAAATGGAAACTCTACTGTGAGTGGAAGGAAAATTGCAAATGTTACTGGAGAAAGTTCAAGGATTTGGGGGAGTGGATTGGGATTGTCTGGGGCTTTCATACTACTTGGGATTTCAGTTTTAGGGTTTTAGATTATGTGATGGCCATTAAAGTAGAAGGACAATATATAACTGCCATTGCCACCCACCATGCCAGTGATTTATGTTTGGTTTGTCATCGAATCCATTCTTCAATTGGCGAGCTAGCCGTTGAACCACTAATCCATCAGCATTGATCCATGAGTTGAACTAATAAATCGACGACTTGATGTTGAAACTTTATGAAACTTTAAACTTGAAAATCTAATTACTTTATTACAAAGATCTTTCATGTCAAATCATCAAAAGAATGAATAGTGTTAAACATACCTTAATTCTTTTGAAATAATTTCTTATTGCTGGATCTTGATTCCACATCTTGAATCTTCATTATTGGCTCTTTTGGTTCTTGATCTTAATTTTGCTTCTTGTACTATAATCTTGATTGTCTTATTCTTCAATTTAATTGCTCAAATCATATTTCTTGACTCTTGATTTTTCAATCCTTACTTTTGATTGTGGGTTTTGAATCTTCCTCTTCAATATGCTTTCTCTTGTATTCTTGTGTTAATGAGATGACACAAAAAATGAGAAGTTGTATATGAATTAGGAACCATAACCCTATTTATAGGTTACATATGTAGTTGATCCATCATCAAATACAACCCTAATGAACCCGATCTATACACATATAATCTGGCCCACACTTTATTTAAATGCTATAAGTCCACAATTTAATTTTTTTATTAGATGACTTAAATTGGGCTCAATTGTAAAATAACTTTATACACAATTAATTACATATGTAAGCTCACGTGACAAATTAAAAACCTAACAATCTCCAAATTTGTCCACATATGTTACCTTATAAATGTGTACAACCTTATGATGTCAAAACTTTTGCTATCATAACAAAAAGTATCTCCGAAAAATTTCGTCCATTGATTATATCAATATAGGATCAAAGCGGTCTTCGTTAAAATATCATAACTAAACTCTCAATGGTCACGTATATCAACACAATCAAATGACACAGATCAAATGTCGATGTGTAGCATGAAAATTACATGTAATGTGATCCAAACATGCATATTTATAACTGGTCTTACATTATTCTTTAATAAAATCAACATAAACTTTAATTAGAGTGGAACTGAACTAAATACTTTATTTCTAAAATAAACCAAATATCCATGTATAAAAAATATGTGTCTACAACAGACAACATACGAATACAAACTCTCACTAAACTGGCATATCATCAAAAGATGCAATACACATGTGAGTATTATGCTCATGAATGACTAGGTGGTAGCCATTTAGTAAATAAATCCATGATTATAGAGTTTGTCGTAATATGCTTTTGTAAAAAACTACCCACTCTGAATTCTTTCATTGACAACTAGGAACTTAATATCTATAAACTTTGACATCATCAAGCTCCTGTTGAAATACAAGACTGTTATTGTCACAAAATAACTAAAGTGGTCTTTCAAATGCATCCAAAATATACAGTCTAGTGACGATATTTTGCAATCATATTCCATGATTAGAATATTCAATTATCTCCAATTGGTCTGATTTTCCTGAATGTGATCATATAATCCTTAATTTTCTATAAATACCGAATAACCTAATGGCTGCTTTTCAAATTTCCATCACAGAGTTAATTAAACATCTGCCTAGCATTCCAACAACGAATGCTATATCTGGATGTGTGCAAAACTAAGTATACATTAAATTCTCAAGTCCTGAAGCACATAAATTTTTTGTATTTTTCTTTATTTAAATTTATCCTTGGAACATTAATTGAGATCAAACTTGTCTCCCTTAGTAATAGAGGTATCACCTGATTTACATATCTCTTTTCCAAATCTTTTAAGAACCTTATCTATATAACTCTTTCGTGATAATAAAAAATTACACATAGAACAATTTATGTGTATCTATATCATTGATACAAAAGAGGTGTCACCAAAATTTTTCATTTCAAGATTTCATAACAGAAATCTCTTGGTTTCGTGCAATAAATTTATATCATTATAGACAAGCAGTATGTCATCAATATATAATACAAAAAAATATGCTTACTCCCACTAAACTAGTGATATACACAATCATCAATTGAATTCATCTCAAAACCAAATGATATAATTATTTGATGAAATTTGTGATACCATTTCTAGAAACCAGCTTAAGCTCATAGATGATTTTCTTTAATTTGTAAACCATCTAACGTAGTTTAAGATCAAAATGTGTCACAAATGTCATAATTGTCATAAAAGAGTCTTTCATAGAAAGCAGAGAAAAAAATATCTTTAATGTCAATGCCTTTTGAATATAATCATTTGCAACAAGACAAGTCTCATATCTCTCCAAATCACCCTTCGAATCCTTCTTGATTTTAAATATCAAATTACAATTAATGGGTTTCGCACCTTCAAGCAATAGGAGGATGAGTTCTCAAACGTCAATGTTACTTATAAACTTTATCTCTTTATGCATAGCATCAATCCACCCTTAGAATTATTCATTTACATGGCTTGATGAAAGTTGATTGATCAGTTCTTCTTCTATCAATCCATACCATCCTTATTTTCTTGGATAAAGACTAAAAAGTCATCCAATATTGTATTTCTCCTTTTTATAGTGGATTTCTTTAATAGCATTTGTTCTTGAAATTGTTGAGCTTTTTTCTGGAACAATCTCTTGATTGTATATAGGGAATTTTGTAATATTGTCTTGATCCGAAATTGCTTCTTGAACAAAATCAGGAGCAAGAATTTGTCCATGATCCTGATAATTTTCAATTGCAATAGAAGAAATATATACATATTCTTCATTCAAGACAAAAATCATTAACTTTATAACCAACCCTATCTCCCCTACAAACTCTACATCCTCAAAGAATCGGACATTTCTCGTTTAAAAAATGAACCTAATAGTGGGATCTTTTAAAAAAAATTGTAACCCCTTAACAATTGCTTTACTTAAAACTTTGTTGAGAATTAAAACTGTAGTCTTTATTACTTCTATCTAGAGAGGTTCTGATGTACTGTGGGATGATTCAACATAGGAATTTAGTAAAAGACCCTAGACATCATTCTCCTGATCCATCATATCTATCATAGTATTCACCATTATGATAAGATCTAACTTGTTAAATTCTTTTACTTAGTTGATTTTCAACCGCAATCTTGTATGCCTTGAGCATGTCCAGTGTTTGGAATTTCTCATAGATGAGATATAGGTAGCCATAGTGAGAAAAATTCGTCTAAAAATATAATCAATTATTGTAGACCATTCCAAGAAGTCGAATGAAATAACCTACAGATATCCATATGAATTGGTTATAAGACATCCGAAATCCTATTGACACATAATCTCTTTATATTTGTTTGTTTTCTCTTAATATAATTAACAAACCACTTAAATCTGAAAAATTAAAGGAATCAAGAATTCATTCTGACACAAGATTTCCATTCTCTTTTGAAAGATGTGACCTAATCGCTTGTGCCGTAACAAAGCGGAATTCTCATTATTTAATTTATATTTAATATCATGTGAATTCACATACAATGTTTCAAATGTTTCTTTATAAGAGACAATCATATTAAACAAATATAGATTATCGTTATCGAATAAAGAACTGGTACCCACAAATTTGAATTAAGAAAAAGATTAAACTAACTATTTCCAATTGAACAAGAGAGCCAAATTTGTTCAATGTAAAAATAGAAACTAAATTCCGTCTAAAAGATGGTGCCGCAAATGTCTTTTTCAAATCCAAATAATAATCAATCTTTAATGATAATTTAAACTTCATATAGCCTCAACTTTAACTGATTTGCCATTGCCCTACATAAATGAATAGCCTCAACTTTAACTGATTTGTCATTGCCCTACATAGATGAATCTTTCAGCATCAATTGTCTTTTGGCTGCTCATTCAACTTGCATAAACACACTTATGTGAGTAGTAATGCCAGAATTTATCCACCAAATGTGTCTTGGTATTGAAACTAAATTAGCCTCAAAACAAATCAAAGCGAGAAGTGTACTTTTCTTTACACTCTAAGCGTGATATTTAGTACAGTCTCTTTTTATGTGTTCCCAATTTTTTTACAAAAGTAACAACCAGATTTATTATTTTCAGGCTTTCGCTGTTTATATTGAACCGAACCAAATGCAGCTTTCTTATTCTTTATAACTTCTCCTTAGAGGTAGTTGTCAAGTGAGTAATATCAATTTTATCTTACTTTAGCCTTTCTTTTTCTTATACACAATATGGAATGAGCTCATGAAGAGTTCACTTTCCCTTTTAACAGTCGTAACTGACCTTAAATTAGCCGAATCGTGCTAGAATAAAAATCAAAACTAAATGCACAAGCAAGTCAATAGACAGCTCAATCTTTAATGCTTTTAGTTTTAAAGCAAGATGAGACATCTCAATGATATACTCCATTATGTTTTATTTACCCTTGTATTTTAATGAAAGTAAGTCCTCCAAAAGGCATGCTATTTTCGGCCTTATTGCCTTTAGCAAAGCGTTTTTTTCAACTTCTTTAAGAAATTCATTGGCAATAGTTATCTCATTGGACACAGCACCCCTGAATATTGCTGGATTTCTATGTTTCATGATCATAAGACTTATGCAGCTTGAACGATTCCAATTATTCGAGCCCCTTTTTTTATTAGTGAAACTCAAATCTGTAAGAGTAGTAGATTGTTCGGTCCTTGAAACAAGGTCTAGATCTATGTTCCCAAGAACGATATAAACGTTCTCTTTCCATCCCTTAAACTTTGTTTCAAGCGTAGAAATTAAATAGATGTTGACGATATTACAGAAGTTGATGGATTAATTGAATAGAGAACTTAAACCTAATTAACATGTTCACATAGAAATCCGTATTAGACAATCAATAATTTCAAATAATGGTGAACCACATCACAAGAGACCGTGCACAATATTGATATTTAATTTTTGGACTGAAATACCAACTTGTAAGTCACACTCTTGGTGTAGTAATCAAATATTGACAATAAATTCGGTCAAACATCAAATCTATCTTTGGATTGACTCAATTAATGGAAAACTTTACAATTGTCACATATTAATCACCACAAATGTGTAAATAATTCGATTAAATATTAACTTTCTTTTGGACCGGTCAATACTTGCATAAATTATGTGCACACAACCTTCCTAATGTTCCAAATAAATTAATTTAGGTAAGAGGTGTTACTTTGGTAATACGTTGCTTCAACTAATTATTTTAAAAAATTAGGAATTCGAAATAAACTTGAAGTACCAAGATTTGAAGTTGATAGACCATTTCTTAATTTTTTTTTTTCACAAAATAATAATAATAAATAATTTTAAAAATCAGCAATTCAGCGTTGCGGAGCCCGAAAGTGGACGCTGCATCGTCGAACAGCAATTGTCTCAGCAACCGCCAGAACAATAAATCTTGTTTTCCTTTTAACTATCAATCAAAGGGCGCACAACCCCATTATCCACTGCCCATTTAGTACCAGCCAGCCTTTTGTAATCACACGATTTCTGACTAATCCACTGAATCCATGAAAATTTCCCAATAAGACAATCAACAATTGTCCATATCTCTCCGATCCGAGGAACCCTGTTCCAAATCCATTAATCAACCTTTCGTCACACAGAATTCCGTGCTAATAAATCTTGGGAACTTATCATAATTAATTCACACACTTTTTTTAAAAATTTCAGCAAGAAACTTCAAAAAATTCTTAATAAAAATTCCAAGAAAAAAATCTGAATTTTTAACATATAGAGCTAAAATTCACATCCTAAAATTTAATGTACGAATTTCAACCATGAAATTCTTCCTTAAATTTTAATGGTTTAACATGGAGTTGACTTTAATTCCACTTGTTGAAACTTTATGAAATTCTAAAATTTAATACATGAAAACCTAATTACTTTATTGTCCAAATCTTCCATGTCAAATCACCAAGAAAATTAATAGTGTGGAACATATCTTAATTCTTTGAAAATAATTTCTTATTATTGGATCTTAATTTCGGATCTTAAATCTTTATTATTGACTATTTTGGTTCTTGAGTTTTAGATCTTAATTTTGCTTCTGCACCATAATCTTGATTGTCTTGTTCTTCAATTTAATTGCTACAATCGTTCTTCTTGATTCTTGTTTTTTCAATCCTTTTTATTGATTGTGGATTTTTTATTTTCTTTTTCAATATACTTTCTCTTATTTCTTGTGTTGATGTGATGACATTAAGAATGAAAAGTTGCATACGAATTGGGAACCATAACCCTATTTATAGTTTCCATATGCATTGACACATAGTCAAACACAACCTTAATGGATCCGATTTCTATACTTATAATTTGATCCATGCTTTATTTAGATGTCACAATTTAATTTTTTATTAGATCACTTAAATTGGGCTCAACTGTAAGATAACTTTACAAATTAATAAACCTCAACACTTGATACTTTGTTCGAGCCAATGATAATAAGAGAGACTTTTAAACTATAGTTGTAGCATTGGACTTCAGAGTGGCTTCAAAAAAAAAAAAAAAAAAAATCAATCGTGTATCATGGGAACCTAATTACTAGCTGAAGTAGGTCTCCTGAACTTTTCTGTTATAATTGTACAATGAGTCCCCAACGACAATAACCATCTAAATTTCCATAACATTTATGAGATTTGGCAAAGCTTAAATTATAATTTAATATGATCAAACAACTTTTTAAGCATACTTAAAAATGCTCGTTAGCATGCTCTAAGTTTGAAATAAAAGTTGACCTAATAAAATTGAACACGTGAGTATCGTGTTATGATTCAACGTGCATATGGATAGAATATACTGTCATTAGAAATTAATTGTGCAACCATAATTAAATTTCAAGAATTAACTTGTTATCGAACATTAGGTAAGAAACAACTGTACAATTTTCCCCAACTTCTTTGAAATCTCTATACCATTATGCCTAACTAAGGGACCCGTGAGTATCTACATTTTGTGCTGCATAATTATATATAGAAACATAATCTATATGCAAATTACATGATTGAGATTTAGCATCCTTTTACCAGAAACAAGCAAAAATTGACGTGTGTTGCATATGCAATAACTGTTAGGTGCATGCACGTAAACTAGTTAGTTCAATACAGATTATGATAATTTCAAAATGGAATTTAAGTAATCTTGCCGAACTATATTTTTAATGTCGACTATTCTTGAATAATTATGCAATTTTGTTACATAAATAAAAACAAAAGGGACAATATTTCAAATGGAACGAGTCCACAATATGTTTTTAGACATATTTACGCCTCCTGTGTTCAAGGCTTTGATTAATGTCTCAAAAAACAGAATGAGATTTTGTTCATCTACACGACTCCATTTTTTTTTTATCCAACGTTGAAGTGACTTAGGAAGAGGAAAATGAGGGTTTATCCTTATTTATAGGCTTGTTCACAAACCTCTTTACTTTTTTCCATGAAAAAGTGAGATTTTAGACGAAAATAATTATTTTTCCATGAAAGTGTCAAGGGATAAAATCCCACATCGAATAAAGATAAAAATGTAGACTAACTTATAAGGATTTAGACTACTTTTCTTAATAAGGTTGACATTTTAAAATAGAACATCAAATCTCAATAGAAAAATCATGTCTTAGGCCGAAGCATCTTTCAAATTAAAGACACTCCGTCAGGTCACATTTTTTTGAAAAGAAAACTATGAGAATGATCTAACTAAAATAAAAGATAAAATTTAGTAATCATTTTGAAACAAAATAAAGTTGGAGAAAATTGACAACTAATTGGAAAGCATCAATATGATATTTGAAAAATGATGAAACTAGTCAATCATACCTCAACCAGTTGTTTGAGGCCCATTTGCTCAAAGATCATCATGACATGCAACGTGACCTTGTTTGATCTTATTTTTTTCAATTCTCTCCTTTTTAATCACATTTTTCAATAAAATAATATTACACACAACTCAAAAAAATTTCCTTCATTTTAAATCACATATTCTCTATTAATCTTTTATTCCAAAATGCATTTTACATTAAAAAAAAAAGAGAGCTCAAACAGGTTTTTCAATGATAAGAATTTTTCCATTTTATCATAAGAAAATTAAGAGATGCAGTGACATATTTAATTCGAGGTGGCAATAGGTAATTTGTTAAAAAAGTTTATTGTATTTAAAACAATTCAATAATAAAATTTCATATTGTATTATGTCAAGAACTATGTCATTATAACATGATTCTAATAATAATTTCCATATTGCATTAGATGTGAGCATGTCATACTTTAATATCCAAATCCTACTCGCTTAAAATTTCTCTCATGCGCAGCCAATTTGGTCGCTTAAAAGCATATTTTTAAACTTTAAGAAAAGTAAAATTATGTTTGGCACATGTTTACAAACTATTTATAAACACAATAAATTCATTTTTTATTCACTCATTTTGATAAATTCATAAGAACTATTCACTTAACTATCACTCATTTAATTTATTTATAATTTAAATAGTTATTCACGTATTTTCCAAACATGCTCTTATACTTTAGTTGGCTTTGGTAGTATACATACCATCCAAATGAACATTATACTTTTAAGTGGGCCAAATGTACTTTATACCTATCATATTTTAGGGAAAAAATCACATCTCAGGTGTAAAAAATATGTCAATATAAAACTCAGACAATAAGTTTAAATTTTCAAATCTTAAGTAATAACTGAATATTTAATAATATTTTATTAATTAAATATATTAAGGTCACGGTAATACAATTAATGGTCACAGTTACATACTTATATGTTACAACTTATTTATTGATCACATATTATCAAATTAATTGGTTACAAATTATTTTTCGACCACAAATTAAAATATTATAGGTCACAAAATTTATTTATTGGTCATAGATTACAATTTTTATATGTCACAACTTATTGAAATGTCACGAATTTTCAAATTAATTGGTTACAAATTATTTTTAATCATGAATTATTGAATTTTTAGGTTATAATTAAATAATTGATATCAAATAACTAAATTGTTTATCACATACACCAAACACTTCACCTTACCCTCAATCTCAATCAACTACCAATACTTGATCACAAACCAACCATATAGTTGGTCACAAACACCTAAATAGTCGGTCATAAACACTCTTCATCTCACCCTGTCGTCGCTGCCACCACCATCAACACCAACACCAACACCACAATACCACTATCATCATCAATATCACCTTCTACCACCATCACCATCACCATCACCATCATAACCGTCGTCGATCACCACCACCCTACCGCCGACATCACCACAACCTCACCACCGCAACCAACATCACAACCACCACCACCCAACTAAAAACACTGCCCCAATTTGCAAACCACCACCAACTCCTAAAACTCTAGATTTTCACCACCACCAACACTCAAAATAACCCACAACAAATCGGAGGGTGACTGTAGCAACGACGCCCAAAAAAATCCCAAAACAACCATCTTATCGCTGTTGACCTATAGTTGATTATAACATTAAAGTTTTGATTATAACAAACAAGTTCATCTTGTTTACTAATAAGTTGAATTCAAGTGATAGTTTTCAACGCATACGATAAAAAATTGATCGATAATTGTCAAAAGATCAAAAGCTATTATAAAAAATCGGACTCATGAAGAAGGTCAAGATCGAAGTCAAATTCAAGAATTTAAGAGTCAAACTTCTAAACAAGATTAAAAACTTGATTTCTTCAAAAACATGATTTCTTAGTTAAAGTGTAAAGGACTAATACTTTGATATATGGTGATGAATGCTTAAGTTCAAAATCTTTCTATGCATTAAAAATAATTTTGTGTATTAAAAGTCATTACAATTCAATGTTTTGGTCAAATATAAATATGACTTTAAAGTAATATTTGAATTTGAAAAATATATTGTATCTTGAAAAATTAGTTAAAAGTACTTTCTAAAAGTCCATACCCTTAAAAACATTCAAATCAGATTAAACGGGGCCAAAACGTAAAAATACCAAAACTGTCAAGCGATCAACAAACTAAAAGTGGCGGTCAATCGAAAGTTTCCAACAGTCCAAAATTTGACCGTCCTGACCTCTGATTTTACTATACAAACGATTATTTTGATCATCCAGATAAGAGATGGTCGACTGAACGAGCCATGTGAACTCCCAAATTTTTTTGATGTTTTAAACTCTATACTATAAATTCATTTACTTCATGCATTCAATATAAAATTCTTCAATAGTATTGAAATGAGATATCTTTTGAGAGAATTTTTTTAAACATTCATTTGCATTTATTTCATTTATTTTTTTAATATCAAAAACTTTGATTGATTCAAAATTATTAATTGTCATATTCATCAAAGGTTTTTATCTCTCTTTTTGTACTTAACTTATTTCTAAGATAGACATATTTTGAAAAAGAACTTCGAACTTACATTGCATAAATTTCTTTTACTACTTCTTATTGAAAATTTTAATTGATTGAATTAAACTTGTAAAATTATCATATTTATCAAAAAATTCCATTTTTTTAGTATTTAATTTATTACAATCATTCATTAAAAGAAATATATATTTTGAGAATATTTTTGAACTTATATTGCATTTATTTATTTTTTATCTTCTCATTGAAAAATTTTGATTGATTGAATCAAATTCTCAATTATTATATACATCAAAATTTTTCAGCTAACACTTAAGCTATCATTTATTACTATTAATTGAAATATTAGCATCTCTTAGTATTTAACTTTTTTATATTATTTATCAAGAAGTGAATTTCATCGTAAAATAACTTTAAAAAAGTGTAGATCGTGTTGAAGTCCCGTAAAGATCAACGTTGTTTAATGATCGGTGCTCATTTTTGTAAATCACTATGTAGGTCATATTGATTTCCCGTAAAGCTCAATAGTATGTGTCATATTGAAGTCCCATTAAAGCTCAATAGTAGGTCGTGTTAAGATCCCGAAAAACTCAACATTGTATAAGAATATGTGCTCCTTATTTGTAAGTCACCGCAAAAGTTGTAAATGATTGAATTGCACCATAAGTTAATCAATATAATGAAAAGGTCTTGCTCGTACCAGAGAGCTTGGTAACAGAGGACGTAAATCATTGCTATGAATCGAACCTCCACAATTACATCATTTACATTTTCTCTCCCTTTTACTTATCGCTTTCGTATTTGCCCTTATTATTTGAATTGATCTATTTAGTCTTTACTTGGATACATTTAGATTAATTCTTCAGAAAAGGTTTTTAAAAATCAATTCACTCACCTCTTGGTTAAATATTCTTGCGCTATCAATCCCCAACACCCAGAAACACCACGTCGTCGTCCCAGACATATCGAAGAGAAGAAATACCACATCCACGTTGTCGACATCCCCAAAACCACATCCATATCACACCAATGAATGAAGGGGTGAAGGGTGATGGAGATGATGGAGGTGGTTGATCGAAGGGGTGATTCGGTCTCGGTGAATGAAATGGTGGTCGGCGGCTTTGCATAGCCCCGCTGCACGAGACGGCTCTACTTAGTGCTGTAGCGCATCGACACCGTTTATCATTGCTCGCATGACTTTTCAAGCCCCGTTGTGAAGACGGCAGACTGGTTATCATCGCTGCGTAGATCAATGTCGATGTCGTCTTCTCTGCATAGTGTTGCTGTCTTTCGATGACGGTGATCTATGCAAGGGAGAGGGTAGATAGAGAAGTGAGAGAAGAGAGAAAAATGAAATAATTTGGGTTTGTGAATGAAATTTGGTAGTGTGGACGGAAATGGGATGGGGTGGAGTGGAGTGGAGTGAATATTTATATTAATTTAATTTTTTAATATTATTATTAATATTAAAAATCTAAATTTTAACCTGATTTTTGAATACAAAACTTATGAATTTGATTTTTAAAATTGAAAGTTGAAAAACATGGATGAGTGTAATTTCCACTATATTTTATTCACACATTTATTTTATCTCTCTCGGATATATATTTAATTCACGTAGAAATAGGTGAGAATTAAGTATGTCCTCGATCACAATAAAGACATTGTGACTCAAGGATTGATTGTCACCATTTTCTCTACCAAGTGTCCACTACTTCATATAAAGTAAGTATTAATTCGGCATTGAGTATTGAAAAGAATTAAATATAGGCACATAAATTATTTTTATTCATATTATTTAACTGTCGAATCTTTCACACTTTATTTCTAATTTTCATCATTTGGGTATCATCATGACATGCAACATAATGATAACTTTCATATCACATTAGATGTGGACCATGCATAACAAATGTCGAAACCCTGCTTGCCCTAGAACATGGAATAATATGGGGTTTATTAAAATCTTCCAAAGTTCGAGTCCATGTATACTTTGTTCTATTTAAATGTTTATTTTTTCCGTTTATGGACAATATTTAATTCCCATAAAAGATAGATAGGAATTAAATATGTCCTCGATTGCACTAAAGATAAAGTGTGCATGTCAATGTGTCATTTTGTCCACATTTCTTGGTGGAAAGCATAAATTTACTAATAATGAGACGGTAAACGCATTAAAGTTCATGTTTGACAATCATTATTTTCAAAATTTTTTTTCTATATACACATTTCAACCACACATTCAAATAGGGGTGGATTCAGGACCAAATTTCAGACCGGGCTAATACGTAAAAAAAATAAAATTACACAAGAATTTTTTTTTTTTTACAAAATCTTTTTAAATCCGCCCCTGCATTCAAACAATAAAATATTCTACACGTAAACCCAAAATTTTTCCCTACTTTTTAATTATATATTCTCCTAAAAATCATTATTCAAAACTTTATTTTCCACAAAAATGATTGTCAAACAAGGGCTAAGTTATAAGCACCTCGTAAGTGAGAACATATTAGTACATAGAATCGGAAAAAATTCCTTAGTGGTACACCTTTTTTTTTTTGTTTTAATTAGTATTTTTTAGTATTGTCCACTTTATTTTACCAAACATGTTAAAAATACGTTGAACTTTACTAACCAAATTGTATATTCTTGTATATTATTGCGTTGCCTTCACGGATCAAATCTCCAAATGGTAGCATCATATCAAACTTTTCCACTCTGTCAACTGTGGAAAGACGCGTGTGTCGACAATTTATGACCATCTAACAACTAACCTTACAAAGATTGGCATTTCGCCCCCAACATTAGTAAAGATTATGCATTAAAGTCGTAAGGGAATCCCATAAACATGATTATGGAAAAGGAATATTAACAAAAGTGATGTGCATAATGAAAGTGAAAGAAGTAGAAAAGAAAACAAAGAATGAGGACCCAACTCTCAAATCAAACAATGTTAGTGAGAATGACTTCTTGTAGAGTCAATTTAGGTTGAAGAAAGATTGATAGGTGAAAAAAATAAAATTTGATATTAAAGATTACCAACATTATAAACAGTTTAATAAATTTAATTTATCAAAAAATACTTGTTAATAAATAAATTAACAAAAATATAAAAATTAAGAATAATATTATAAGTTCAAAAATTGGTACTCATTTTCCGGTCAACAACAAAAGGAAGAAGAAGTTATATTTCTATTAGTATCTAATAAAAAAAGAATAAAAATTTGTAAGTGACATCCGGATTCTCGTTGATGATTTAGATAATAGTTGACGACATTATCATTGGTAATCACTAACAAAGGCATGTCGTGATTTTCCATAATAATTGATGAAATTACTGTCAATAATTGCTGAAAAATGTGTGTCGACGATCACCATTAGTAACGCTGTTGATAATATTATTTGAATCATCAACATATATTGATTGATTCCAATCAAATTCACCAACAATCATACCATCAACGATTGTTGATAACTTCTTGTTAGTAATTGAAGCACTGTTTATCGCTATGTCATTGGCTATCATCGATGGAATTTTCAAAATTTTGTATAATGTCCCAAATTATTTGAATTTAGTGCATAATGAAGTCAGTCTTTACCATAAAAGCGTGAGACAAACGGGTCGAAGTTGTACTCATGGTGGTCCACCCAAAAACGCCAATACACGGCTTCCAAACGAAACGTTTTGGATTTTCCTTTTCTTTTTTAAAATGAATTCTTTTTAGAAATCAATTAGGAAGGTCCATGTGGGAGCCACGTTGACACCTCAATCCGAGTGCCAAAGACGATTAGATTACACGCATGTCTGTAGGTGTTTTTGTCAAAAAAAAAAAAAATTTACTTATTTTTGCTATATGTACGTCAAGATTGATACAATCCCATCACAATAGGGGATTCACGAATTTTTTATTGGATGTGGACCTCCATTTTTGTTAAGGAGTATACACTGAAGTGTCAATTTCGATGTACAAATAGCAAAATTCTTTTTACTTTGATCGTGAATCCTCTTGTCAAGTGACATGTATTGTAAAATTCAAATATTGAAAATGGGAGGAATATAGACTTGCACTGTGTTAAAAAAGATTACAATGGTGGGCCAAGCTTCCTCAATCTTTTTATTCAGATTTTGAAAATTTCTAAATAAGTTGACTTTTGAGGCGAAAACTGAATCGAGAAGTAATTATTTTCATCGTCAATTGATCAGAAATCAGTTTTTCGAAATTAAACTTCACACCTAACTAATTTCTCAACATTTGTAAAGGTTTCTTGAAGGGCATATTCAGCCATCCGAAAAACAACTAATTAAATGATAGATAATTGGATTGTATAAGCAGATGAATCTTGAATTAAGTGGACTACAAAGAATTTTCCAAATGACTTTTGTGGAGCAAAACTTCAATATTTTTAAGACTGTCAGGTGCTTCTATCAATGCAATAACATGCTCAACGTAAACAGTCCTCATCGATGGAGATTAAAATCAATTTTTTAGTAAATTTTAACAAAGACTGATGAAATATATAATTGAAAAATTGTGACTCTTATAAAATATGTAATTAAAATTGAATATTAACCCTAACTTATATATTAAAATCTATATTTTTATTCCTATTAAACAAGAGTTTAACACCCGTCGTATCGAACACAAGAAGCATGAGGAATAGTCTCCAAAGGCCCGACTTTCACGTTCAGGAATAAATAATCGAACATAACAATAAAAAACAATATTTTATTTTTGATAAATTTAAAATGAACTACATAATTTTTTTTCTACTCTTACTCAATTCTTTCCTAGATCCAAAATAACAAGGTTCTAGAAGGAGAAAAAGGATTGGGAAGAGTTCTCAAAATAAGAACTTCAACTGCACTAGTCATCATAGACCAAGTAGCCACACATAACAACAGTTACAAAGTTGTTACATTTGTTGGGCAAACATCCTTTTTTATGGTGGAACTTGTAATACGACAATGCTCAATCGGAAAATGCTATTTATCATCACGATAATAGATCATCGATAATGTGGTAATCCATAGTTGCTCACATTTCTCTCTCTCTCCTCCCCCTCTCCTTCTCATAAAAATTGAATTGCACAATTTCATTATTCTACGCAGACTGCCACATCCCTGATGTTCCATCCTAAAGATAAGTAGCATTATTCATCGCGAAAACCAGCTATTTATAGAATACGAATAGAATTACAAAAGAACATAAAACATACAAAATAATAGTTTCGACTCGAGCGTCCTATATATACCAAACTGATTGCACAAACTGATTTACATGAAGTGAAATAAAAATGAGCGATAATCCAACAATCCTGAACTGCTAACCCTCAAGTGTTATCTCAAACAAGCGAATAAAAAGAGGATGGTATAAACCCGAATGTGTAACAAATACATAAAAACATATGATCATGGAGCTAGAGGTTCTTGCCTACCATGACCGTTTTTTATCCCGTCATGTGGTTTGGCCGACTTTCCCGACTTCCGCCTTAGTACGATTATCCATGTGATTGCTTCCAATACTAGAGCAATGCCTCCCAAAACCGCGATCAGAATAATATAAGCATTCCTCCACTTGGGTTCGGGATTTAGTATATCTAGACCTTTGAACACATTGAGGATGCCAAGAACGAGAATTGTATAGCCAATTCCATGATGGTAGATGTTCCAGTAAAACCGATACTTGTGATCCTTTTTGGGTCTCAAGAACAACGCAAATATCTATACGAAAATCGACAAAAATTTGAAGTCAGAACTGTTTCGTATAAACAGATTTGCTCAAAGATATCCCAAATCGAAACTAACCTGCAAAGTAGCAATAGAGAAGAGAGCAATCCCGATATTGCGATGGCCAGTATAACGAACGCCCTTGGATTGACTTCCAAGCTTAAGACCTGTCCCCCAACCAGCAACACCAATGGCATAGGACGAGACTTGGCAGAAGATATGAAGATAAAACCATGTTGGATCGGCCGATGGAAATGACCTCACATACCTCGCGATAATGATCCCAATTGGAAACATAATTCCCCAACTCACAACATTCAGTATCCCATGAATCTGAACCAAGTATCAAAAGTTTTTTAGGGAAGAGTTAATAGTAAGATCCCAATTCCCAAATTAAACTTTGGCCAGAAGTAGAAACTAGCTATGTACATAGTAACAGAGAATCATAGATTTCATTTCTCTTGACAAGAAGTTTTCAATGCTCTGAAATTCAGTGTACTGGACAAAAATGAAAACAGGAATGAAATTGTGATCCATGGCAAAATTAGATCAAATGTAAAATTGCCCAGAATTTGAATTTCCTTCAATTTTTTCAATCTAACTCAAAATCGAAAGCAAGAATGAACTGGTATAAGTAAAAAATACAGTAGAAATTTGCATTTCCTTACATCCTTTTTCTTGGTCCTGGAGTCCCCACCACCGTTGGAAGCGGTGCTCTGTCCTTTCAACAAATCAAGGCTTCCTTTGGAGTTCAAATTCGCCGGCTGAAATTCATGCTTGTCGGGCATTCCCGCCGTCAAAGAGGGGCCCACCTGCCACACATGGTTCACCGTACTCTTCCCCTTCTCCGGCAACACAATAGTAGCAAAAAGCCTCATCATCCCGCCTGAAAATTCCGCCGAAGACTCCTTCACCTCGTACCACACCTTGGATTCCGTTACAGGACCATAAGAACTGATATTATAAGTCTTAACGGTCACTGCGCCCTTGGAGTCTTTAAATGCCATCAGGGCCTGGGACCCGACCATGCCGGTGCCGGTTGGGTTTATGGCCCATGCGATCCAGCCGTTGGGCTTCGCCGGAGCGGCGATGAAGGCTACGGAGAGGGTGGACTTGGCCTGGTCATAGGCCCAGTGAAGGTAGGAGTTGAGTGAAGGGAGATCGTTGCAGAAAGTGTAAATCCTGTTGCTGGAGAAAGTCTGTGACTGACAGGTGGCCGAATGTGACGGTGAAAGTAGAGAAAATGTTACCATAAAGAGAGTTACTGAGGTTACAGAAGATGCCATTGAAAAGGAAAGTAGCATAATAAAGAGATACAGAGATATTTATAGAGAGGATTCGGAATTGGTTCAGTGGCCACCGGGAAGAAAGATTTTTTTTAAAATAAATTTCTGTAATTAATATTTCAATTATTATCCTTAATTATAGCAACTACATTCCTTTTTCCTACCTTCTTTCACTTTCTTCGGTCCCTAGCCAAGGGGAACTTTAGGTAAATGCGTCCAAAATAATCATACTTGTATATAATTATTTATAGATTGATGATAAAGATAGTGTTTAACGGTCTTCATTTCTTTTCATTCTCTCTTATTTTTCTCATTCTCTCTTTTCCACATCGTCAATATGTAATGTACAAATAACATTACTCATGTGTCAAGGTAGCCTTTCCGAGAAGAAAATGATGTTTGAACAGGCTCAAAGACAGACCACAAATAGACAGACTGACTTGGTAGCACTTTTTGGCTGTTTTTTTTTTTTTTCAAGCTGATCAATCATGTGTCGATACGTGTCCCCTCTATTTTTTAACCTTTTTTTGAGCATATTTGTGTAGCATAATTGTTCTGAAAATAATATTAAAAAATAGGGGGATAAATGATCAATGACGAAAATTATGTCAATAGTTATCTGATATTAGTGTTGATTAATTTTGATTGAAATCAATATCGTTGGTGATGTTGTCGGAAATCAAAGACGATTCTTCAATAACGACATTAAATCGTTGAACTCACTCATAAAATTCTACTCTCTTTATACCTTTTTACTTCATATCAAGATAAAATGTCTTTTTAATTTTAATAATATTAGCTAATGACAAGTCATTCTCTCAATTTTTATTGTTTCTGGCGGAATTTTCAATTAGTATTTAGTTCTTATAATTTTATCGATTTATTTATTGATACAATTTTTATAATAAATTAAATTTGTTAAACTATTTATGTTTTTGATGTTACTAACTAAAAATAAAGTGTAATATTTTATTTAATTTTTTAACGTTAATAGTTACCAACAAAAAATTACCTAAGAAAAAAACAAAGACTTAAATATATAAGTTTTAAAAACTGGGGGCATTCGATAAATTTAAGATCTTGGAGGACCGTCACACTCGCCTAATGCTTTAGATGACTTTGTTCGTCTTTTTGCATTTTCATATTTATTTTATTATTTCTCATATTTGTTTTTATAAATTAAATTTCTTGTCTTTCTTAAGTAAAAAAAAAAAAAAATAAAGGTTTCAAAAATACGTTCTTGGATGTTTTTATTTTTATAAAAAGAGATTTTGAGCTAAAAATTTTAAATTAGTAGAGTACGAGTGAACTGCATGTTTTATAAGTTACTAGCGGTATATCGTGCCTTGCACGATGATTGTTATATTTTGTAAGTTAATTTGTTAGAACGACAATATATTTTAGAATATTCAAGCATATAATTATGTAGACTTGGCATGAACAATTATAAATATACATACATTAAGTGGTAAATGATAAAGAGAGTTTATGGTTATAATAGATACAATATTCATGATTTAGTTAAGCTCAAGAGAATGATTACATAACATAAAAAAAGGATGTCTAAGAAAAAGCACAATAAGAAACTCAATTTGAAGGAAAGACTCAAATTCACACTTACTGGAAAAAAGAAAAAAAAAAGTTAATGTTGTTGAAACAATCTATTTCCTAGCATCCAATTTTATAAAACTGAAAATAAAAAAGGATAATAAGTAACATATCCAGATGCCATTGAAATAACAATATGTTTAAATTAAACAGAAAATCATGTGATACAACGTAAAATACTTAGTTGCTCTCGTCACATCCGGGAGAATTGGTAGAAGTAGTTTCAAGTTTTATTTGGTGTTTTGTCTATATCTTCAGCACTATATGCTTCTTTGATGCAACTACATGTAAGAATGATACGACATATGAAAGTGTCTTGATTGTGACTATTGCTTCACAAGGTTTCGTAGCAAGTTTTATCGCTAGTACAATCTGATATAGTCCAACAATTAGTTTTCTATAAGATAGGAAACAAAATAAAAAGAGTTCGAACAACTATATAAATGTAAATTATATAATGTGTAACACCATCACCTTTCTCAACATATAATTATATCATCCATCACATGAAAACTTAGTAAAAAAACATATAGGTGAGCTTTGACCATGAAAAAAGTTCTAACAACAGGAACTCGTAAGTCAGTTGCATGAATGGGTCAAACTCGATGAACTCTGCAAAGTCAAATTGAGTCATGACAAGGATTGTCTATCAATGAAGCGATAAAATTACTTTAAAGTGGGTAGAAGTTGACACTAGAGATCATAAAAATAAAGAATTTCACCGTAAGAAAAAAGATATTACAAATGATTACAAGACAGTAACTAATACATTCCCCCAAATTCGGCGACAATATGTCTTTCATATTCAAAAGTAACTTTAGCAAGT
>CAIGRP010017422.1:0-11449 GCA_903798385.1 Fraxinus cuspidata
ATATAAAGCAGCTGTAAATTCTAAGCATATTTTTATTATCAAAAGCTCGTTCGATCAATCAAGATAAGATACTTTTGTGCAAGTTGTTAGTTTCTTTACGCTTTTATATTCAGTAATTTATGCATGAATTGCCAGTGGACCTTCGGATTCGACCTAACGAAATGTAAAATCCTTCGGAAATTCAAAATGAGAAATGATGGGTATCTCGCTTGGTAACCGGTATACTCCATAATGAGAAATGTGGTATACTCCATAATGAGAAATGAGGTATGAATTGTCTATATTATTGTTATATAATTGCTTATGAGAACTGCACGTATCTTACTGGGTATTTTTTTTAAAATACTCACTCTTACTATGATTTTTCAGATTAGTTCGGATTGATTGGAACTGTGACGAATGGTGCAGCGAACTGCCAGAGATTTCGACATGCGAAAGATACTTAGTTTTCCGCCTTTAGATTTATTAGTAGATTTGTTCAAATATTATTATTGAATTAGTTAATTAAGAACGAAAGTATTTTTTTAAAAATACAATATCATGATTTAAATTTAAGTTTATTAATGTTTCAATACTTTGTTTATTAAAGAATTCTACATTTTTTTTGGTTCCGCAAAGAAATTGAAATCTTGGTAACACTACAGTTTTTTTTTTAATTTTGGGGCGTTACACCCCGTCCCCCCACTAGGTTCGCTGGTGCAGGGGCCATAGAAATACGTGTAGAAATAGAAGCTAGAGGGGTAATAATAACGGGGGCCGTTGGAGATGTCTGACTATGTATCCTAGATGATTGTCTCCTAGATGCACAGGAGACTAGCATGATATGATTCATTTTCAAAATTTCGACATGATTTACAAATTTATGGTGTACACTTATTGTTTATTATCTCACTCCCTCCTTTCCAGTTACAGGAAACTAGCGGTTTCAAGGAGGTCAAGTGAGGAGATAAATTACAGGCAGAATTTATTAAATATGTTCAAGGAATAATTTTTCTGATTATGATTTTAAGTGATTCGTTGTTTTTGGACATTTTCTTCTCTTTAAAACTTAATGAACACTCGAATTAGCTTCGAAAAAGATTGGATTTTTTTATGAACGTTTCCTTAATCATTAGTCTTTTTATTGCATCGATGATTCCTTACAAACTTTTCTTTATGTTACCTTGGACTCTTTAAGTTTTAGTGACACTGGGGAATTTAAGACTCGAGGTATCACAATTATTCTCTGTGATATTTTGCAAATTGTGGGAAATTATTTTTCATAATAGTTAATTGTGTGATTACTATAGAATCTTTCTTTTTTAGAGCTATATGTAAACCTATACATAGGGTTTTCTACTTTGTAATAGTTAAGAGAACTTTATTATATACATTTTTATAACTTCCAACACTATTATATGCATAGTTTAATAGCATCATAGGAAAAAGTATCATTGTTTGCACCAGTTTATCTGTTTATAACATTTGAAACGAAAAGAACACTCTTTATGAATGACTACCTCACTTAACTTGGTTCAAATCTTTTACTCGGCTAAGCTCTTTATTTTATGATAAGAAACATTTATTAATCAAAGAGCTACGTTTGCAATTCGTGGAGGATAAGATATCCAACTCACTAAACTAGAAGTCAAAATGAAAATACTTATTTCCAATTGTGAAAAATTATTGGAAGAGGAACACTCTTAAAATCTGTTATATACAGAGGCCCATGAAGATGCCAAGAATTTTGCCTTTTTCCTACAACTCAAAATAACTAGCTTTTGATTCAAAATTTCTGTAGTTCTTTCCGTCCATGTTACCCATAGAAAGGTTGATACTGCTGTTTTTAAAAAATAATTAACATGATAAGTTCTAATTTGGAACATGGTTATGTTAGCATGAGCAGTACCAAGCTACTGTACACATAAACACTAATTGAATACATATGATATCTTGTTTTTACTTGTTTTATTTTAGATCGTAAAATAGTCCAACATTTCTATCCTAACTTTACAACCTTGTTGCAATATTAATATTAGTTTGACAAGACATTTTTTCCTTGGGGTGGGGTTGGGGGGGGGGGGGGAGGGGGGGGGGGGGGGGATAGGCATATAGAAGAGAGTATATTTTCCCATAACAATTTCATGAAATATACATACCATCTTGTGTGGTTCAGAGTTTGCGTTTTCCCATGGTACAATGATGACAGCATTAAGAAGATTAATATCCCACACCAACTTTTGCCGATTTGATAAAACATAACTGCATAAAGAATGATTTAAGAAGAAGAATACAACCAAGGGGGAATATACATGTTTCAAATTAAATGAAAATATATAGAACACCAGTTCTACTTAATCTAGAGCCATTTAATATCAAGAAATGTGTGACATACTCAATTTTCGACAGCAGTCGCGCATGGAGATTGTCAATGCCACTTAGCGATATCAGGATCTGCAACAGTCAGTAACAGGCATGAAAACATTGTTTGACTACAAAAGGTTATACTCGTTATCATCCATTAGGTTGCTCCAAGAACCGTATTGTCAGAATACTACAGTGAATTCTATCTTATCAGTTTGAGTTGGCATCCATTAGACTATTAAATTAGAACTGGCTGTTTGTCAGGACTGAGTTCCATCTTATCAATGTAAGTTGGCGTCCAAAAGACTAACTTATATGTAGTTATTTGCCAGTAACCTTTCTTCAAGTGCTTGAGGCTTAACCCTTCCATTAGAACCCTGAAAGCTTACGTTCTAAGTGCCCTTTGTCAAGGCTTAAACCTAGACTTACTCATATGCATGCCTTAGAGCACAAGCCTTGGGACATTGAGGCATGGAATCCTAATATCATGCTACCAACTCAACTTTTTGGCATAGATATATTTCATAGCCAAAGAATTTGAAGGATTTTCCAGATTGTTAAAAAAAAGGAATTAGAGATTAGAAAAGAGAAGAAGTGAACAAACCTTGTGTGCCTTAATCCTTCATCCCTACAACTAAAGAGAAATTCCTGAATTGATGTTGCTACTTCTGGGCGGCACATATCAGAAGACATGCAACATGGAACTTCACTCTTTTTCTTTCTTGTATATTTTTTCTGTGTCTATGTGTTTCGTTCTTCCCTTTTTTTTTTGCATATTAAGTCAAACCAAGCATAGTTTTTAAATAACTAGTCCACTGTGTCATTTCTTTAGATTTTTAGTTCTAGCCGTAGATTAATGCTTTTGCATGTTGATCAATATTGGTACCAGGTAAGAAGCTTAATCCACCATCTTTAACCTAGGGGCATCTTTAATATAATATCATATAGATTCACAACATATATTGTATTTAACCATCAAAACAAAGCAGAGGTTGAGAATGATAACTGTCAAAAGATTTTGCAGCCGTGAAGACTTAAAGAACTCAAAAACTTGGATACACATAGGAAGAGCACGTCACACGGCAGAAGCACACAAAAAAGCATCCAATTTATCCATATAAAGCAACTTTACATGATAGTTCTTTTTTTTTTTTCAAGCAAAACATCAACACAGCTTTAGTGGGTTTTCAAACCACCAAGGAAGGCTGATGAGGGTTTGGATTCTCCGTTCGTATATAAAATCAAACCCATGAGAACAAAAGTAAGGGGGCATAAACCTGACCTCGCAAAAGCAAAACAATCAAATGCATGAAAGAATGAAATAAATGGATAAGTACTACTTCCTTACGGAGAAATCAAGTGAGAAGCAAGCTAAAGAAAAACCAACCTAGTAATAAGAGAAAAAGAAAAGAAAAAGAAAAAGAAAAAAAAACAAATGCATGAACTCATCAAAAGAAGTCAACTAAGAATTTTACGAGCATGAGGTTTGATAAATATACACAGATACATGCATGCACGTCTGTACTTACCCTTTCCTGCTGAAAGCTCAAGTGTTTCAAGACACGAAAATAATCCACAATGTTTCTAAGAAACTCAGAATCACAGATCACCTCAGTTGGATGAAGTATAACCTGAATACAAAAGTTACAAGTCACCAACCCCAGTCAACAACCTCCAAAACAAGAATAAGGAGAAATAATGGTGAAAATTACTGAGCTCAAGTTTTGGAACAGCTAAAACTCTTAAGAGCTGAGGACAGAGTGACTACCTTGACTGATAAATTAACATCAGAATTTGTAGGGGAAAGGTCAATTTTGATATTCAGAGAAGGCTGAATTTCAAGAAGATTTTCCTCAGAATAGACCTGCAGCAATTAAGGGCAATGAACTATTGATGAAAGATGTCAGAAACAATTAATCTACAACATTTGTTTATTAATTGCAGGCATTTCTAAAATATGTGGTCGTTTCAGTGGGAGAAAAATAATGAAAAACAAATTGGCTTCTTGCAACACCAATCATTTAAAGTCTAATCAGAATGTGCATCCAGCAAATACATGAGAAACAAAAACACACAAGGACTTCACATGATGTGTACTCTTGTAAAATTGACCCTCTAGACAGAGCGTGCTCTAGTTTGCAATTGGTATATCCTGATTAAAATTGTAGCAATTTTACACTATATTATGGTCAAAGCTGCACTACATTGGCAAAGTCTGGGGTATGACCATAGTATCTTGAATCCATGAAATCAGAATTTGTCATGCCACTGTGACGCTGGTAATGAAGACTCCTATCAAGCTTCCAACTATAAATATGCAGATGTGCAGTTTCAAAACTTGTTGAGAGGAAAGTAGAAAGACCAGTTGCCATGGGACTGGATCAGTGGGTGGTGCATTGCATCAAAACTTATAACAAATATATACATCACTCAATAAGAAATAAGACCCGCAATAAAATTATTTAAAACCATCGAACCACCTTCTTACTATTGGATGCCCTTTAGAAACCGCTACCCGTGTGCAAGCAAAATATTCAAAAGACAGCAATATATTTTAAAACAAACAAATATTTTGCTTTCCAGAATTCAAAGAAATTAAAAAATTCTGTAATATTAACGCTCCGGAAAATGGAATACCAGTACCCTATTAAATATACGACCTCCAGAGAATATTAAGCAGATGCACTAGATGGCAATTATCTTAGCTCTTCATAGATCACACAATCAACACTCAGTAGTATGCTAAAATAAGAAGCCATGCACTCATAAAAAGACAGTCAATCGGTAACAACACTTATCAAAGCATCCCTTATTTTTTTGTAGAAGCATTTGTCTTGGTATTGGATTTTCACGTCTAGCATCCATGTTTCAAAACTTTTCTCATGGAAGATAGAATTAAATTAACCTATATTAGACTGGAATAAATTTATACCAACCTTTTTTGTTAATAAAATAAATTGATTGTTACATGGATTAAGCAACTGCACAGACTTGACTGAGGCAGTAACTACTCCAGATTTCTCCCAGAGCTTGCCCTCAACAGAAATCTCATCTAGCATCACATCAGCAATAGCACAGCCCAAGTCCCTAAGTATGATAGGTGTCAGAATTTCATTATATACATCCTTAAATGGAGGATAAATAAAACCAAAGATACAATTCTAGTAATGGTGCAACCCAGCAAAAAATACTAATGGTGTGTAATTATTATTGCTGTTGTTTATGATTCTGATAATGTTGTTACTATTATTACAATTATTATATATTGGAATTTCAATTGCGCTCATATTTATCAATGTGGAATTGGGTTAAGCTTTCCCCAGCTCCTTCTTATCAATGGACTTAATGCATTAATAACAAAAATAATGACTGCAAATTATATGTCAGTAACAAAAGTTGCTTACAGGATCAAACTGAAGAAATTGTGATATATAATAATGCAAAACATGCAAAGAAACAATAAAAAAGTACAGATCTCTAATAAAATGCCAGCATTGATAGCTACAAGTTACCAGATGCCAGAAGGAAGATCAAAATCTCAGCTTAGTAACACAATCAAAATGCAAACTAATTGAACATGTGGGATCCTCAAGTACTATAAAGGAAAAAAGAGATGCAGTGGTAGATATATAAGAAGAGATGCAATCTGCATTCGAGGCACTGTGGGTGGAAAGAACAGTATCCATGATGAGCTTATGAAGCACATAACTGAAAAGTTGCACATTGAAAGTAAATGTTTTGTCAAAGGTAAAAAAGCTTGTATTATGAGACACGAGAATGCATTCCCGGATATCTGTCAAAAACAATTTAATCTGTAGCCTCCTCTACCTTGTTGTTGATAACAGCAACACCAGCACAGGTGATAATTTTTTCAACACATAAAATAAACTCTAGACATGTAGTGTTTTCAAGGTTCTAAAAGTCCTAATAAAATCAGTAACTAGTTCAGTGCAGGCACTGATATCTTTGAGGAATACTAGAAGTAAGTGAGGAATAAATATAAAATTCTATTAGAAGTTTCTTCCAAAGTACAAGAAATAAGTCACATACACACTAAGAAGTGTTGCATAAATTTCACGAATGTTGAACTTGATTGAAGAGAAGAAAACTTCATCCATCAAGGAAACGTCGCCATTTAGTAAAGGAGAAGGATGGAATTTTGTCGCCTCATATATATCCTGCACAGATAAAATTAAGATTCTCAGAAAGAACAAAACTATCAAAATAATTTCACACCACCCCTTCTAGACATCATTAATAAAAGCCAAGGCCCAAAGGGAAATGCATACCTTTATTACTTCATCGGAAATAACACCTGAAAATTGGCTAGAATCATCTGTTCCACCAGCACCAAGCATCCCACGGGACAACCAGTTTAACCATCCACGGGGCTTGCTGGGAAGACGACTATCTTCCAGAGATTTTTCAAAAATTACAGCATTGCTTTCTTGGCTGGAGGGTGAATTCACTAGAAAATCCTAAAAATAAGAGACTTAACATTCACAAAAAGCTTTCTGTTCAATTAATTCAAAATCAAAATAGACACCTATTATTTTTCGTTCGTGCTTTTTATAGGAGGGAAGTAAATTGGTATTAGATAAAAAGTAGGGCTTCGATAGAGCTTAGCTGCCAAATATACCAAAAATATAAAGATAACAACCAAAGATTCAAATGTAAGAAACTAACTGGACCAGAACTCGACTACAATTTCTGAGCAAGCTAAGCATCATTCTTACCTCTAACTCACGTTCGGCCATAGATCTGTAACCCAAGATGTCATCTATATCAGTTGCTTTCTCCATTTCCTCCAACTCCTGCTGGACATCTTCTTCTATCACCTGATGATCACAATTAAGTTAGACAAAGAGAATGAGAGCAAGAGATAAAATTGATGAAGTAACTGGAAAATTGAGGGTGGAGGGGAAAATTTCATCAGGCATCAGCCAGCAGTAGCAATTCACTCTGATATTAAGATGAAGCAGCATTAAGGGAAGGATGAATACCATCAACACTAGAGCTCATCTTCTGAAAAGATACCAACCTTAACAAACTGTTCATCGTTAGAATGCCTACTTTAGATCAAATGGCAGGACAGATTCGAGAGGATTACATAATTGAGACATTACAAGCTTTATCAAGATACTCTTTGTATTCTTCTAGAAAAGAATTACCATTTTGTCAGGAAGTTTAGGTGGAATCTATATGAAATTTTGGAAATGTTTTTCTCATTCTGTATTCATTTTGCGTGCATATGCTCTCATATGGATACTTCGGAGTCTGTTTTTCTGTGTCTTGCAGCACAGAGGTTGAGCTCCCAAGTAACTTTCTATTCCAAAATATATTTCCTAAATAAAGGGTAACTAGCATATGCCAAAGTCTGCACTTAAAGGACTCAGCTGATTCACTATCACCCCAGGCAAAATGCTGGATTCTGATCTACTGGCCCAAAATGCTTAAGCCCATGTTGACAAGCATGAGCAGCTGATATCCTTTCATTTACATAACTGCCACAGAACTCATGAGGGATAGCAGTAACAAACATCACAACTTAAATATATCACATCATCACCGCTTCAAATTCATGGGCTACTCCACAATCCCAAATTGCCCAAGTGGATAGCATTATGAAGTTGGCTCTAATACCACTAATAAGGACCTAGGTCACCACAAAATATACTAAAACTCCCACAAAGGAGCAAACCAAATTATTTACATGACAGGTGTTAGAAAGATATCTATTCACTCACTCTATTTGTTCCATCCAAAGAAGTCACATAACGAAACACCAAGGCTTTTTAATACCAAGAAAAGGGAGTCAACTATACAGTGATTCAATAAAGCAACTAAGTCTGGCATCACCATCGTCACTCAAAATACAAAGATTATGAAGTTCCACAACTCTACAGAAACTTCACATCCTCTTCTATCTCTTTACACATGAAGCATGAACCAATTTATACACATCCTTCCATGCCTGCTCAAATTGTCAGCTGTCAACATAACATGCTCAGTTCAGAAAAATCATACCATAAACATTCCAAAAAAAATCTCTGCCACTTTTCACATTAGTAGGTGACTCAAAGATTATATGGAGATTAATCTTTCCAAGCTCCTTTCACACTGCCTTTCGGACCCTTTGCATTCAACAATAAACTCAGATCCATACTATACATTGCCATTGGATATTCAGTGTGATAGAGAGCTCTATACTTTCTTGATATGACTTTTGACTTTTCTGAAATTTTGTACAGGACACCTCGTCCTCTTATTATATAAACTCTATAGTGCGGACACTTCAACTAGGTACCGTGTCCGTGTTCAACACGTGTTGGATACCGACACTTCTCGAATACTCTACCATGGTTTTTTCTATTCTTTATCGAAATATATAATATTTTTAACTCAAATTTATTATTAAATAACAAATAAGTATTCATATTTAAAATATTTCAATAAGAAAAATTAATAACAAGTATAAAACTAAATTTATACTATATAAATGAAGAATTTTAAAGAATTTAATCAACATGTCGACGACGTGTCGTGTCAATACTTTTTTTAAAAATCATTTGTCGACGTGTCTGTGTCGGTGCATCATAGTATATAACTTTAGATAAACTTTATTTGAATCAAAATAAAACACACCCACCCTCACACATACGCTTGGTCATATACACGTGTGTGCGCGCGCGCGCGAGTGGGGCATTGTCCTCACCTGATCCCGTTTGAGGCATTTCAACTTGATCCTGTACAAGCTCACGTATTTCCGGCGACAGTTTCTGTCACAGAAGTTCAAAATTTGAACATTTGCATTTCAGAGAAGGATAAAATGTCAATCACAACATGTCAAATATGATCAAATTGATAATCAACCCTCAGTCGTGTACGTGACATGCATACATGTAGAACATTAATTGAAATGAATGCTATTTAAAGTAAGGCAGTGCGACAAAATTTAATATATCACATGCTAGAAAGAAAAAAAGAGAAGAAAAGATAGAAAGCGAATGAGGTTTCGGAGCAGGAAAAAATAAGGAAGGGATTAAGAAGGATCAATTTGGACAGATATATTACAACGTAATATGAGGTGCATTGACAGGTCTTGAAGAGCTTAACATTGTAGTTTGACAAAGATACTGGTAAGGACACTTCTTGAACAACTGTGGGAGCCTTATTAGCATTACATGCACTTGGAAAATAAATGCTGGCATTGATTAATCTATTCAAACTAGCTAAATTCATGAACACAAAAATCATGAAGCAATTTCTGACCAAGCAAGATCATGGTCACTATTCTGATTTAGGCTTCACAACATCAAGCAAAATTCCAATATCTACTAAATGTGCTCAACTAAACATGACTTTCTCGTCCTACACCATCAAGTATTCAAATGTATAATGGGTCTATGCATGATGATTATCTTCCTTGTCTCTAATTCCTTCCGCCTTTCCTTACATCACATTTGTTGTGTCCTTCCAACCACTTGTGCTCCCATTATTTACCCAACCCAAACTTTCTCACTCCAGTATATCTATTAAAAATTCAAGATGATGCAGCTAGTTTACTTAAATTATGCACCTCAAAAGAAACTCTCATTTGATAAAAGTTTCATTCTAAATAGATTGTGATTTAGATAAATAATGTATGATATAATGATATTCCAAATTATCATAAGCAAAATGAGAAAGAGAAAACGAAGGTGACAAACTGTACTAGACTAGATGTGCATATCACTAAAACATGTATTGCAATTGTAATTTTAGAAAACAATGATGCCATGTCTAATTGTCAGCATACCAATAGAAGAAATTGACTATTTCATAAAAAATAAAAAACTTACAGACGCTCTCCTAGATATTTCCAAGAAGTTTTCCTCAACCTCCTTTGAACATCAGAAAGAACAGATTGTTGAGCATATTGCCACCATGCGATTTGCCACCCCTTGAGCTTTTTATCTAAAGGAGTCCCCCAAGGACGATAACGTCCATATCTACAACATCAAAAGAGAATAAACTAGTACAGAACCATCTATAACCAGTATTAGTTACCACAGATGATCAAATCTGTATCAGTTAATGTATTTATCGAGTTATAGGTAACAATGGATAGCTTAACTCTTGTAACTGGAGCCTCTTTACGAAGAGGATAAAGTTCAAATGAAAGTATTTCGCTATAATAAAGCCATTTTGTGCAACTATTACTATAGCAAAGACTACATTGAAATACCAAAGGAAGACCTCACTATCCCTAAATAAAGATTATGAGATTGATTTTCATCATATATTGCAATTAATCCACATTAAAGCACAATTAGACCTCGTAGTTAACCTCTTGGATCTATCCACTCTACATCTAGAGATGCACAAACTGTAGATCAAATGAACACGTATGACATGGTCCACATGAACAAGCAATAACAATAACAAGCTAACCCTTACCTATTAAACTTGAGAACAACAACATAAATCCTTTATAATCACTCATTCAATCCTACACTACATTTTTTCTAAAAAAAAAATATATATATATATATATATACACATAAATGTATATATGTGTATATATATATATATATACACACACATATATATATATTTTCTAATCACATCAGACCATGTGCTTGATTGCATTCATTATAACCTCATAATTCATAGGATCTAAAACTATTACCCACTTATTCACCACGCATTTTTATCACATTATAATTCAGCAACATATAATGAAACCCAAACAAGCACCATATTGGTTTGGTAACCCTCCTCTTGTAACATGTTTTACTATGATCGACACCCCTCTTATAAATGAAAGCTTCTTTAGGTCAAAGCAATACATAGTCCAACCACATAATTTGTGATTCCCTCAATTTATCNATAATGAAACCCAAACAAGCACCATATTGGTTTGGTAACCCTCCTCTTGTAACATGTTTTACTATGATCGACACCCCTCTTATAAATGAAAGCTTCTTTAGGTCAAAGCAATACATAGTCCAACCACATAATTTGTGATTCCCTCAATTTATCCTCAATTGCTACCACTTTAAAATGTTTACGCATATAGATTTTAGTAGGAAAAGCCCAACCCCAAAGAGCAAATAGTCCTTTG
>CAIGRP010017427.1:0-11604 GCA_903798385.1 Fraxinus cuspidata
ATTTAATATAAGATATAATTTAATTATTTAATTTTGAAGAATATGCTTAAATATTATATAATCATATATCATTCAAATAATCAAAATAATCAATGCCCTTATGACATTACTTACATGTTGTCTTTCTGGGATAAATATGAATTCAAAATGATACATTCTTCGAAATATGTGCTACTTCAAGGGCACATTGTATTTATTATTGCTAATTCAATAGCAATATGTTAATATTTTTTCAAAATATTGAAAAATTAAAATTCATGCTCTTCAGGAGCAAGTAATATTCTTTTGGAATATTAATTATGATGTTGTACAACTTTAGAGACAACAATGAACTATTATTTTGTAACATTAGCTCTTCAGGATTCATAAATTTGCTTCTTTAAGAGTAATATATCAATATTTTTCTAAAATATTGGAATCAGGGTGTCATGCTCTTCAGGAGCAATAACATATTATTATTTGAAATAATAAATTGTATAAAAATTTATTTTTCAGGATTTAAAACACAATTTATTTTATTTAATTATGCTCTTCGAGAGCAAGTAAAATTTAACTAGAATATTAATAATAGTGTGCTAATTCAGGAGTAACAATGTTTGTAATAGACAGATTACAATTAATAATCTTCTGAAATATTAATTATAATGTTGTGCTATTTCAGGAGTAATAACATAATAAAGTATTAATTTAAAATTTATAGAAGAACATCTAAAAATATTTAATTACCATATGGATATAATATGAATTTATATAGAAAAATAGATTAGCAAAAAAATCTTCCAAACATGCATTAAATAGAAAAATTAATTACCAAAAATGTATTAGCAAAAAAAATCTTCCAAACATGCATTAGGAAAAAAAATCTACATATATTGAATTTAATGGTAGAATATTGTACAATGAAATAAATTCAGGAGCATACTGTAGAATATTTACACATAAAAACATTTATTAATGTAAAAATCATGATGGCAGTTTATATAAACATAAATTAATTCGAAGACATGTGATTAAGCAAAAATTGGTGAATTCAATTTCATACTATTAATTCAAAGATGTGATTGTATGTATAGGCATGAATCATAAAGATTGTACAGACATGAATTTAAAGACATAAATCATAGATCATGCATATGTACATACATGAATTGACTAAACATGAATGGACTAAATTCTATATAAACATGCAAACAGACATATATATATATGTGAATTTAAAAAGAAAGTTAGGATCTAACTGCAAGTATGCACCATAATGATGTATGTGTATATTTAAAAAAAATCACATGTCACCAAATTAATTTTGGTACATATGGTAGATGATTATGCTTTAAAAAATTACTACATTCACTAAACTTTGAAAAATTAAGTTATCGTGCTAATAATGTGTTATAAAAAGAGAGAAAAAGAGAAGAGAGAATAAAATTCAATAAACTTGTGTGTATAATAATGAGGACCAAAGCCCTATATTTATAGGAAAGGAATAGAGATACATATGGTAATAATTTCTAGGGCTATAGGGTATAATCGTCATTCACCAATAACTTACCATTTACAACATTATTATTATTATTTGAAAAAAATGAGTTATGTAATGGGGCAAGGGGGTTGGGAGGTGAGTCAGCCATTTTAGATTTATCGCTAAGGCCAAGCCGAAAGATCGGGTTGAACCTAAATCTTTTTAACCGAATTTTTGCTCGGCTCGAGTCGGGCCAAAAGAAGTCCGAATCATTTTTACTCGAACTTAGCCCCGAGTTCAAGTTTCGGCTCGTGGCTTGATTCATTGACACCCTTAGTTGAATGGTAGAAGTGGAAAATTCAAGTATTTTTTTGAATGATATTGCAGTTCAATAAAAATTTAATAGGTTTGAATATGTTTGGTTGGTGATATACTTGTTTATATTTTAGAGTTCCATAGAATACTGAAAGGATTACATATTTTTTGAAAGTAAAATCGATCACCAAGTATTCCGGGCTCAATATACCGAATCAAACACCACAAAGTATCGACCAAAACCACAAACCACTTCCAAACTTGGTTGCTTTCTTGGCTTGCCCACTAAGGACAAAGATAAGTGATGTTGAAGCACACAATAGCCACAAAGGTTAAGGGAAAAAAGAGAGAGACAATAACACACTATAGAAGAAGGCACCAAGCACAGACGCAGTAATATTGCTCAAAGGAAAAAGACAACAACCATTCACTCACACGCACAACCAACAAGAAACGGGAGCAACATATATAGCATTAGGTGGGATTTAGGTCAAGCAATAGTTGGGCCCAAGTAGTAATTGGTAAAGGGTAAATGAGCTATCAACCTAAAAAGCCATCCAGAATTTATGGGTCGGGCCATGAGTAGCACTAATTAAATTAGGCTACTTTAAATGACCCAAATAGGTTGTAGGATTGGTTTGAATAATTGTTGTGTCGATATTTTATTTCAGTCATTTGGTCGATACCGACTAAATAAACAATGATTTTACATCATCGCTAGGAAGGTTGTTTGACAACAATTTGCCTAACAATATTTTCATATTGTCGATGCCATTAATGCTGCATGATCTTTTACACATGAAATAAAATAAGATATTTGAAAATAAGTGTAACATATCAAATACAGTATGGACTAGATCAATTTAAGTAAAATAAAATAAAAGTATAGTTATCCAATGAAACAAAATTTAAGTAAAACTACCGGTCGAGGATGATGATCGAGTTTGATTTGATTGTGTCCCATAATATATTTCATCGACGAAATAATTCCATAAAATGTTCAACTTGGAAAGAACTTTCTAAACAAATAATAACACAACAATAAACATAGAAAATAAATAAAATCCGTTATAAACTAGAGAGAAAAAGAGAACAAAAGGGAGAAGTCAATAAACTTGTGGATTTTATAAGTCCCATATTTTTAGGGAATAATTAAGGATAAAATAGTAGTGAAAATTAGGGCTACATGGGGATAATTTTCATTCACTAATAATCATATTATTTACAAATCTCCTTGAATTACACTTTACAAAATACTGCCTCATTAAAACATTGTCAAGAAAATCTAGTGGGACAAAATTGATCAAAGTAAAAAGACTACAACTAGTCCCCCTGATGTCAATTATTGTATCAATTCATCACTCTTTTATTCGTCAACGACTTCAATATTGTAATATTTGATTAAATATTTCTCATGTTGTCTTGTATAGTTTTCAAATAATAGCTTCTTCATACTAGATATTTATCAATATTTGATAATTGTAGTAACATGATGATTCATAAAATAGTTATTGTTGATCACTATAGGAGTATCATATATATAGGAGTATCATATATATAGGAGTATTATTTTGAAGGTAAATGTCATGTATATTATGGACATCCATTAAACAAATAATATGCCTCGTTAAAACTTTGTAGGAAAAACTCCGCGGGAAAAATTCGAATGAAGGAAAAAGAGTACATTTATTCTTTTGAATACGTTATAAAAGTTTTCTCATTAAAAATCTTACAGAAAAATTCAATGAGACAAAATATTGGTTAAAGAAAAAAAAAGAGTACAACGTGTATTTACTTCCCCTCATAATAATATCACTTGAATTATATGTTTCAAGCATATTAACTCTTTCAAGGTAACATTATTAGTCATGCCAAATGAATTGACTATAATCAAGTTTATTATATTCATATCAAATTCCTTGTATTGTCATACTAATAAAATAGAGACTTGTGATTATATTTATCACATGATAATTTATCTATGTACACAAGTTTTTGCAAAATTCATTATGTAACGAGCTGTACATTTCATATTACGACTTTAGTTTTCTAATTTCCTTTTCGCATAGGTGTACATATTTAGAATTTTGGACTGAAAGTCTAGAAACTTCAGGCTTGTTTAGTAAATTTAAATTTGATAAGATTGCATCATTTTATTTGGCCAATCATATATTTGATCGATATGCGTTAACACATTTATTTCGATATCCCTGCTATTCATAATATGATGCAATATATTATTTACAAAAGCATTGTCTATAACTTTTTTTTTTATTATTATATTTCTTTTGTATAATAACATGACATACATAGATATCTCAATTTTCAACATATTATGTATTGAAACCTCTTCCGAGTTTTTCTAATTTGTTATGTTTAAATACTCATCAAGAGTATATGCTTCCTTAATGAGACCATCTTTGCTAATTACTTCATTTTCGTTTGGAAATTTTTATATTTGAATCAAATATCATCACGCTTCAAGTGTGATATAAGTTTATCAAATATAATATTAACTAATTCTCCTCCAAAATGTTAATTTGAATTGGAGCATTTGAAATTGGTGTGTGAGATTAATATTAATCTCTTTGGTTAATAAATCCATCTAAATGAATTATCTTTCAAACTTCTGATTCAAATTATCGTTTACGAGGATTTAGATAATTATGTATTTGTACATTATTTTCAGTTTCTCAATTTATCCATTCTAATGCTGAGAGAATTGTCCAATCAAATTAACAATTAACAAACTACGTTATAAAAGATTACACATTTGGAATAAGTGTTCAAGATATAGACTTATTTTCAGCATTCTTTACTTTTCATCAATGTTCGATGTGGTGGATTAATTGTACATATAATGGATTATCAAATACTTAGATGAAGACATCAAGCCAATTATAATGTGGAAAACTTAATGTTGGCATGATACATAATAACATTCCCTAAATAGAAATCAGTAGTACTTTGTTCTCAATAATAATGATTAAGAAAATAATTGGAGGCATTTACATGCAATATTGTTAAACTTTTTATCAAAATCTCAACTAATATTTATTCAAATGTTGAGATTTAGGTTCACATCATTAACAAGACACGCTGTTTTGATCGTATAATTTGAAAATCATGCTCATAACTTAAAAATTGAGCAATAATTTCATAAATTTCAGGTTGTGAATACCATGTAATCATCTAATAAATATATCAAATTTATTAGATACAAATAATATATATATGGTCAATGTGGAGGTTGACTAGGTCTCATATATCATCCTCATTAATTTTTAGAAATATAAGAAATTCAGTCTCTATTTAACTAGTGATTGTTAATGATCAATAACCGAGAGTGGCAAATATCATATAGAAACTCATTTGATTGAAATATCTTCTAGTTCTTCGTTGAATGTCAATTTGAATTTTCAATTTCGCATCATTATTAATCTAATGATACTGCAACGGATTATGCCAAACAATAATACATTCAGCAATTGGAACTTCTAGTTCAATATAATGTTGACGTTGAATAACTATTCAATCAAATAAAAGACACAGTCAAATCTCGAAAATATTATTAACTATAATATAAAAATATAAAAATTAATGCACACACTACGTGAGTTGTATGTTTTCCTTCAAGGATAAACATGAATTCATAAATTACACATAATACATAATTTTTTTTTTTTTTAGATATATGCTACTTTGAGAGCTCGTTGTATTTATTATTAATTCTTCAAGAACAATTTCTCAATATTCTTCTAAAATATTGGAAATTATTATTCATACTCTTTATGAGTGATAATATTCTTTTAAAATATTAATTATAATGTTGTGCCACATCATGAGCAACAAAAAACTATTATTTAGAAACATTAGTTTTTCAGGAGTATATCTTTTAGTACACTGTAATATTTGTAGTGTTTTGTTTCTTAAGTAGTAATATGTTAGTATTCTTTCGAAATATTGAAAATTCATGCTCTTCATGAACAAATTTTAATATTCTTATGAAATATTAATTATAATGTTATGTTACTTCGGGAGCTGTAACATAATAGATTATCAATTTAAAATTTATAATAGAACGTCTAAATTTGTTTAATCAAGTTTAAAAATATTAATTGCCATACAACTATGATATGAATTTATAAAAAGAAATTACTAAATATGTGTGAGGAAAACAAATCTTGAGAATTTATGCTCTAAGTCATTCTTTATCATATAGGAAATTATTATTTACCATTAATCATATCTTATGATTACTGGACGTGCATGATTGCAAAAGGCAAAATTGATTACGCGAATTGAAAAAGTAGACATTGCATAATTTTTGCCTTTTCCGTGTACTAGTAAATAATAATAACAAAAAAAGTCATACATACAATCTCTACGATTGATCGAATCCTATGCAAATGAGTTTTGCTATGGTAACATTCTCTTTGACATAAGGTGGGCCGCCATGTGGCCATTTGGTCAAACCCTTGTGTTACCATAGCAAAACTCCTATGCAAATGGACATGCATCATTATAGCATTAATTGAAAAAGCATACATATATGTGTATAGACATGCCTTTTCCCATATAGGGTCAACGTGGCCCAATACGTGCAACATTTTTGTATTTCGAAAGGTTGTGTAGAAATATATATTATCAAACTATCAGGTAACATCTTTATGATACATATGTTTAGAAGAAAAATTCATATGTCAGGCACCCCCCCAATAGGGGGTCGCCGTGTGGCCATTTAGTCACCCCCTATGTCAACCCTTGTGTTACCATAGCAAAACTCTTATGCAAATAGACATGCATCATTATGGCATTAATTGAAAGGCATACATATATGTGTACAAACATGCCTTTTTCCCATATATAGACAACATGGCCCAATAAGTGCAACATTTTTGTATTTCGAAAGGTTGTGTACAAATATATATTATCAAACACTCAGGCAGCATCTTTATGATACATATTTTTATAAGAAAAATTTATATGTCAACAAATTAATTTTGATACACTTCACATATGATTATGTTTATAAAAGTTATTACTTTTTAACCAAATCACTTTGATTTTGAGAGAATCATATTCATAACGTATTATAAACTAAAGAGAACAAAAGAGAAAATTCAATAAACTTGTGTATTTTATCAAGAATCAAAGTCATATTTATATGAAATAATTAGGAATACAATAGGAATAATAATAAGGGCTATGAGGGTATAATTGTCATTTACTAATAACTATAATATTTATAACAAAATCCATGTTTCCATATTATCTCGATGTCACTTTGATAAGTTTAGTTATCAAAATTCGACCAGTTTAATTATAGTGAGTAATCAAAAGTTTCTCAGAGTTTAATAAGCAATTAAAGACGATTTACTTACATGGAGTATCTCATTTTTTTTTTTTTTTTGTGATTGGATCTAACGTTGATGGAGCTCGAGCTATGAAATTCGTTTGTCAGGTCAGCTGTTTTGTTAGAGAGGTGAAACAAAAGTGGTCAAGTGAGTAATGTTCAATATTTGTGAAGTTTAGGGACCAAAATTTAACATCTCTAAAAGTAGAGTGAGCGAAAAGCCATTTATTTGGACAATTAACTAAGCAGCCAATCATGTAACGCTGATGATTTCCTCGTTTGTCATTTGAAAACGAAGGTACCAGATACCTTGTTGGCAGCAAAGACGAAGACAAAAGACCTCCTGAATATAATTTACAGGAATAGACAAGCTGGGATTTCATTGATGCAAAAAAGAATTGCGGTAACTAAGCATGAAATTACTATAAACTGGTTTTCTATCCAGCTTTGCTTGTCCTATTCTGATTACAGCCCGACATTACATTCATCGTCTTCTCCAATGTTTAATCCTTGTAGACATCGTCGTCTTAAATATACCCATGCCCATTTCTCCTCAAATGCCCCTTGTTCTTATCATCAGCCATTTACTTCTCGATTGAATTTGGAATCTTTGCTCATCTTTCTTTGTTTTTCACAGCCGCCTCGTTTCATTTTCACTTTCATATTTTCCACCAAACCACTAGGTGGAGTTGGGTTGACAGCAGAGCATTTTTCGAGCTACCCTACAGTTGTTCGACGAAATTCCTGTTGTTTGGTGAAAGATGGAGGGTTCATTAAGGTACAATAGGAGAAGAAGTGGATATGAGCCATCGGATACTGAAAATGAGTGGCCAAACAGTCCCAGGCGTGAGCGGGGCACAAATGTAGAATTTGAAAATATGGGCTACGATCAAGGTAGGAGCACTAGCCATTTGAGGACCCTTAAATTTGAGGCTCCTCCTCGAAGAAGGCACAGTAAGTCCCCGTATAAACCTCGTGGAGAAGATGGTACTGCTCGTTCGCCCTTACATAATTCTGTTTTACGTAGAAATATTAGCCCATTTTCATGTAGAACACATTCTGTTGGTGAAAATGTTAGTCCATTTTCAGAATCTGAAGGCAGGACTAATCCTGATTATAGAGAAAATGTTGGTCCATTTTCAAAATATGAACGCAGAACCAATTCTGATGGAAGAGGAAATCTTAGTCCATTTTCGAGATCTGAGCGCAGCTCTAATCCTGATAACCGAGGAAATGTTAGCCTGTTCATATCAGAACGCAGGAGGCATGTTTCTCCATACAGACCTGGTAGAGAGGACCATGGTCTGGATGGTGATAAGATTGTCACCAGTGGTCAAAAGCAAAGTCTTAAATTGGCTAATCAAGATGTGAGGGTGATTGAGAAATCCAATCATAGTAGGAGAGCAGTTTCAGCTCCTAGATCAAATTTGAGAGAGATGGGCCAAAAGATCAAGATCAAGTATGAATATGATCGAGGGGAACAGAGAAAAGAGTTAGATGCTTCTCATAAGCATGGACCTTCAGTTGGTGAAATCAATGAAATTGTTGCAAATGCCAAGATTTCGAAATGGTTGGAAACTCCTGTTCCCAACTTTGACAGCGCAGACTCCATCTCTCCCGGAGACATTTTCTTTTCACGGGAATATACTGCCTTTCCGAATTCTATCTTTCCGACAAATGGTGGTGTTGATCAAAATATATCTCACCCAAAGCCTCAAGTTCTCGTTGATCGAAATCCCAGTTCTCATCTAGGCAATAAGGTGAATTTGAATTTCAACCATAATTCTAGGTCGATGTCGCAAACAACTACAAACTCTAGCGCTGCTGTAAGTAGACAGAGCAGTAATGTGAGTGACTCTAGTGGCAGGACGAGTGCAAGTACAAAAAAATTCGTAGCCAACAGGAGAAAGAGCCAAATAGAACCATGGTTTTCTTGCCTCAAGAAAGGGTCTTGCCGGACCTCCAACAAATCTCCAGAAAAAGACAGGCCTTTTGATGAAACTTCATTTATTGAGAAGGCAATCGTGATTGAGAACCTGAGACCATTTTGGACTGATAAACATCAGCCTGCTTCATTGAATGGATTCACTTGCCACAAAAAAGAAGCTCTGCTTCTTCAGCAGCTTGTATGTGCCTTTTAAGTTCTGATTTGGATTCTGGCCTTCTATCTCTAATAATTAAATTATCACGTAAATGCATTTTTTTTCTTTTTTGGGTAACTTATATGCTGAATTAAAGAATTCAACTCTGGTAATATTTTGGAGATTAGAAATCTTTTTTTTTTTACCCTTTCTTAATTTTTTATAATTTCATTCTTTTTGCACTTAGGCATGCAATGAAACCTTCCCACACATCTTGCTGAAGGGACCTCCTGGTGTCGATAAAAAGGCACTGACTATGGCTCTTCTCCGTGAAATATATGGAGATCCCGTTTGGAATGTATGCTACCTTTGTTCCCAAATACATAAATAAAGTGATCTGAATGAATTTTAGATTACTGACTAAAGCTTCACCTCATTTTCTTTCTTTAATTTGCAGATATCTCATGATATAAGATACTTCCATATTCTGGTATGTTTGACTTTTGACATATTTTTTTCATACTTAAATGCCTATTTGCAATCCAATATAAAATATATCCAAATACTTCAAGAGGCAACCTGTTCTACATTTTTATCTTTCCATAATCCAGAGTCGATCAAAAGTTCGCAAATTGCTGCCAAAAATCTGAAGACTTGCATAAATTCAACAAATCTTAGTACTTTTGAGCTGAATTCATCTTATACCATTATTGAAACATAGATAGTTCTACTTATGCATGTCACTTTTTCAGCATGAGAACTTTGTGGGCCTTATCATACAGCTCACGCAGTGTCTTTTAATCTACATATTTTCTTTAGATCTTCTTTACTATCTCCGACCTTATAAGTTTATATTGATTTCCATGATTAGTTTTTTTGTCTTATATTTTCCCTGTGCTTCGTCAATTTAAATCAAAATTTGGTTGGAGTTAACCGTGTTTGGACAGGAATAATATGTGTTGACATAGAGGAGACCACGAAACCCATTAAGAGAAATAGGTTGTCCGGTAGACCGATGGGAATATCACAGTAAGTGCTCTAAGTATATTTTAGCCAAGAGTTGAGAGTATAGGATATTGAACGGTGTCAAGGTTCTGGAAACTTTTGCCTAAAGGGACAATGATATATCTATATGAGAAGCTACACTTGTTATTGCGATGACGTTTTTAAACTTGGGACAATGATCGAGGAAAATAGTCCACCTGAATAAATAGTTCTCCTAGGGTTACTTATTAAGGTTGATTCACTCATTCTTCAAATGGAAACATCTTTGTTAAGGAGTAAACCAAAACTTTTAGGCACTGGATTGTCCTGTTCTGGTAGCATGGCATGCAACCAAGATAGAGACATGCCATAACCTAGCTCTGATTTAACCATTGCACAAGGAGAGTGTATTTGTTGGCACCATTGTAATGAAATATGAACCAAAAATAGAGTGAACCGCCCTTTGCGGTGTAGCGCAATCAATTGTTTCCAAGTTTGTAATTCCTGCTGATGTGCTTCTGACATTGACATCGGAGTAAACAAGTTCAAAATATCTTTGATATATTCAATTGATTGGTTGCCTTATTTGTCTTCTAGATCAGATGCGACGTGCATTTCCAGAGTTGTGGAATCTTGAGAAAAGGTACGTAGTACCTCAGAGCTTATTTTTGTTTTTCGGTAATATTTTTCTTTACTGCTAGCCGCTTCGAGAGAAACCTACCATAGATGGAGTCTGATCCCTCAAAATCCAAAACCCAACCACCACCCAACCAACTGCCCACCACCCAACTCCCGGTCGTCGCCGGCGACGGTAACGAGGCTCCGACCGGCGAACCTATCCCTACCGGCCTCACGCCACATAAATATGACTATTCCGGCCAACATCCTCACGCACAGGCGGCGGCCCTAGGTGGAAACCCTAGCACCGTCGCTCGAGATGGAGCAGAGATCCCAGGCGAGAGGTTCTGGGAGGAGGCAGAGGCCTTGGGCGACGGCAAAAGGGGTGGGAGATGCTTGAAACTAGTGGAGCAACCGGGGCTCCAAACTCAGATTTACCAAGATCGGGCCCTTTTTCCGGCAGACGCGCTTGACCAGTTGGCCGTGCAGACATTTCCGCCTCTGGAGATGAAGTCCGGCGGGCCACGCGCCGCTCTGGCGGCGGCTCGACTGCGCGTGAGGGTCACGTGCCGCCGCCTGAAGTACAGGAAAATGTGCAGAACACGTCCAGATCAACCAGAAGGCCTGTGTTGTCATCCGATGCATCGTTTATGCACAATCAAAGGAATAAGTGGTCGAATGCATATGGTTTGGTTTTCAGTCGGCGATTTAGGGTTGAAGCGAAGGAGTTTGTGGTGTCTGTTAACGAATCAGGCACGGTTAGGATCATAGAATGGGGCTCGAGGATGTCA